>JAKCPB010001571.1:0-156929 GCA_021442155.1 Cymbidium sinense | reverse complement strand
TATACATCTTAACTAAGTCTTTTAGGTCTACTCTACCTTTCTTAACATAAGGTAAATCTAATGCATCTACTTCCCTAATTGAACCATCTGACGACCGACGCTTTATGTGGCCAAACCATCTAAGGTGACTCTCCTAATCTTATCTACCATCGGAGCTACCCAAATTTTTCCCAACATACTCATTTTGCATTCTATCTCTAAGAGTAAAGCCACTCATCCACGAGCATCCTCATCTCTCAGAACACTTAACTTAGTCTTGCTTCTCTTTATTGGCCAACATTCTACACCATAAGTCAGTGTCTTACCACCATCTTATAAAATTTTTCCTTAAGTTTATGGAATTTTTCTATCACATAATAGGCCGATGCATTCCTCCACTTCAACCATCCAACTTGAATTCTACTAATAACATCTCCATCTATTTCACCATCATTTTGAACAATAGAGCCTAAATATCTAATCACACACTCTTATTAATGACTTAATCACCTAAAGTCACAACACTATCACTAAAACTTCTACAACTAAAATTACACTCTATATATTCAGTTTTAGATATACTTAAATGAAAACCTTTAGACTTTAAAGTTGACCTCCATAATTTAAGTTTTTGTTGGACTCCCTCTAGTCTTATCAACAAGAAGAATGTCATCAAGAAAAGCATACACCAAGGTACATCTTCTTGTAAATGCCTCGTAAGAACATCCATAACTAAAGTAAAAAAGATAAGGGCTTAATGTTGATCCTGTTGTAATCCAACTGAAATAGGAAAATATTTTGTCAATCCTCCTTGTGTTTTGGACACAAGTACTCTAGTATACATATACTTGATGACTTGAATATAACCAATATTAACTCCATTCTGCTCTACAACTCTCCAAAGAACATCTCTTGAGACTTTATCATAAGCTTTCTAAATCAATAAATATCATATGTTGATCCTTCTTACTTTCTCTGTGCTTCTCCATCAAACCTCTTAACAAATGTATAACATCCATAGTAGATCTACCGCATGAAACCAAACTGACAGTGAGAAACTTCTGTATCACATCATAACCTATGCTCAATTACTCTCTCCCATAATTTTAATGTATGGAACATTAACTTAATTCCTCTATAATTTGCACACTCTTGTGCATCACCTTTATTCTTAAATATAGGAACCAACAAACTCTTTCTCCACTCATCTGACATCTTTTAGTCTTTAAAATAACATTAAAAAGATTTGTAAGCCAAGAAATTTCTTGATCTCCTAAACATTTCCACACATCTATTAGAATATTATCCGGTCCTACTACTTTTCCACATTTCATTTTCTTTAAAGCTTCACTAACTTCAGATTAATACAACGATAAAATGAAATTCTCTATTTTATTTAGGTATTAAGGTTTCTAAAATTAATCACTTTTAGATCCTTCATTGAAAAGTTTATTAAAATACCTCATCCACCTATTTTCAATATCTTTTTCTAAGAAAAGCACTTTATTATTTTCATCCTTAATAACCCTCACTTGAACTATGTCTTTACTTCTCCTATCTCTTTATTTGGCTAACTTATACATACGTCTTTTACCTTCTTTGGTATCTAATCTATTGTATAAATCATTAAAAGCTAAATTTTTTGCATCATATATTGCTTTCTTAGAATCTCTAAAGCCATCTACCCTCCAGTTTTACATCTAAACCAAGTTTTATAACAATGCTTCTTATTTTATCTTTTCTTGCACACCTACTCACCAAACTATTCTTTAAAAGAAGCTTTTCCTTTTGATTCTCCAAGCACATCTTTAGCAACCCTAAACCCTAACCAAAAAAAAATTGTAAACCCTAAACTCTAAAACCCTAAACCTTAAAGCCTAAACCTTTAGGCCTAAAACCATAAACACTAAACCTTAAACCCAAAATCCCAAAACCTACAACCTTAAACCCAAAACCCTAAACCCCAAACCCAAAATCCTAACCCCAAAACCCTAAACTCTAAACTAACCCTAAACCCAAAACCATAAACCCTAAACCCTAAACCCTAAAAACCTAAAAACCTAAACCTAAACTAAATAAAACCTAAAAGTAAAAAAAAAACATAAACCTAAATTAAATAAGTAAAATAAAATGAAAAGTTAAACTAAAACCTAAACCTAAAGTAAGAACTAACAATTAAATAAAATGAAAAATAAAATAAATAAAAACCTTAACTAAACTAAAAAAATAAAATAAACCTAAAAAAAACCAAAAAAAAATAAAAAATAAACATAAAATAAAAATAAAATAAACATAAAAAATAAAATAAAACCTAAAGCTAAATGTAAAAATTAAAAGTAAAATAAAAATAAAACTAAAATAAAAAATAAACCTAAACCTAAACCTAAAAAAGAAAATTAAATAAAAAACCTAAAATAAATAAACTAAACTAAATAAAAATAAAAATAAACCTAAAAAAATAAACTAAAATAAAGAAAAAATAAATTAAATACATTAAATAAACCTAAACCTACCAATTTACTTAATTTCAAAAATTAAGAAATAAAGAAAGAAAAACTTTAAACTAAACCTAAACTAAACCCTAAAACCTAAATCATAAATCCCTAAATCCTAAATCATAAACCCTAAACCCTAAACTAACCCTAAATAAACCCTAAAAAATAAACCCTAAACCAAAATGAACCCCAAAACCTAAACCCTATTCTAAACCCTAAACTTAAACCCTAAACCTTAAATTTAAAACCTAAACCTTAAACCCTAAACTAAAACTATAAACTATAAATCATAAACCCTAAATTCTAAACTATAAAACCTAAACTTAAAACCTAAACCCTATACCTAAACTAAATCTTAAATTAAAACCTAAAACCTTAAATTCTAAACCTAAACTTAAACCTAAACCCAAACTATAAACCTAAATCATAAACCTAAATCTAAAACTATATAAATAAAACTAAACCTTAAACCCTAAACCCTAAACTAAACTATAAACCTAAACTATCCTAAACCTTAAACTAAACTAAACCTAAACCCTAAATAACCTAAACCTTAAACCTAAACCATAAACCTAACCTTAAACCTAAACTAATTAAACTCTAAACCTAAACTTAATCCCAATGATTTTGTTTGATTTTCGCTAATATGTAAATTCATTTACCATCAATTCATTTTATTGTTTGGTTTTATTTGGTCATTGCAAATTGATCGCAATATTAAGTCTAATCCTTCAGTCGCTAAAATCCTTATTGAGTTGGACATTACCAAGAAACACCCCAAAGGGATGTAGTTAGGATCTAAAAATTATTATTACATGTAAAGAATTAAATTTGAAAATTTCCCTGTCTTTTTTATCACTGCAAAATCCACTAGCATGATAATTCTGAATGTATCATTCTTCATCCCCACCTAAAAAAATCTCTATTAAGGAAACTTCTTCTCCTAAACCCAGGCCAACACTATTAAATATAAAAAAACTACTTTGGAAAAAATGATTCTTTGAATGTTCTAATAAGAATTTACCTTCACTTCTTTTGAGCAATTGAAGGCTTCTAATGTGAACAATAATAACTTTTCTAAACTTTCAAATCGATTTTGTTTCCTGATCCTTGCATCCTTGCGGCTTTGATAGATAAAAAATGAAGCTTTAATGGAGAACAAGAAAATGATTTAGCTTCTAAAAAAGATTTGATGTCTATAATTTGCTAAATAAGATTTGGTGTTCCTACTTTCTTTTAATAAATCAATTTTTGCTCCCTCCCTTGCTATTTCCATAGCTCATTTATCTTTAATAAATTCTATTATCTTGGAAGAAGAAGAAGAATTCACTTCTCATCAGGAGATTTCTCCTAAATCTGTGACTAATGTTGCTAAATCTTTTTTGGGTGATGCTTCAAAGGGCAAAGAAAATGGCCTCCAAACTTTCTATTTAAAAAAAGAAAAAAAAAAATTCTCCTACCAAATTGCTAAGAAACACTAGAGAGCTATTGTGGCCTCCCTCTTCTCTCAATTAACTTATTTCCTCAACCCCCCCCTTTTCTTTATGTTTAATTTTTTAGTTTTGAATGTTAGAGGGATTTGTACCCTCTCTATTTGTAACCATTATTAGAAATCTTTATTGTATCCATAATATTTTTTTACTTATTATTTCTGAGCCACTTATTCATGCTAATAAAATTAACCAAGTTGCTACAATGATTGGTTTCAATAATTTTTTCTCTAATGTTAGCAATAAGATTTGGTGTTTTTGGATTAACTTTGTAGATGTTTCTATTCTTGATGATTTTCATCAAGTTGTCAATGCTCAAATCTCTTATGGTGATTATTGTGTTTTGGGCTCTTTTGTTTATGCATCTTGTAATAGATCTGGTAGAAATCTTCTTTGGGATAACTTGACTAATTTTTCCACCTCTATCAATAAACCTTGGTTTGTTGGTGGTGATTTCAATAGTATTTTGTTCTCTTTTGAATGATGTGGTGGTTGCTCTCCTAATATTCATTCCATGGAAGATTTTTCCAATATGATCCTTGATTGTAATTTGAATAATATTGGCTTTAAGGGTTCTAATTATACTTGACAAAACTCTAGACTTTGGCAAAGGTTGGACCGACTATTTTTAATACTCATTGGATCACTCAAAGGCCTATTACTTCTATAAATCATTTAAGTAGAACCTTATCTGATCATGCTCCTCTTTTGGTTTCTATTAAAAATAATTCTAATAGATAAAAGAATTTCTCTCCTTTAGATTTCGTAACATGTGATTCAACATATTAATGTTGACCTCACTTTGGAGTGAGTTCTCAACCTCTTCTTAGACCTAGGGATCTTCTAGACACTAAGACTTCTTTAATCATAAGACACTTCTAATTATTAGATGAACTAACCTAAACCTAGACTTAGAAGGGTTAATCATAGATTAGCTATGCCTTAGGGATTAAGGAGACTCACCTACTCTATACCAAAAAATTTGACCTGTTCACCCAATCAAACCAAACCTCAAATTTAAATATAAAATACAAATCCAAATCTAAATCAAATGATCAAGCATGATCGATCAAAATCAAAATCCTTCCTAAGCCTATGATTTATCTTATGGACTAGCCTTAGCCAAATCCAAATCAATCCAAATTCAATTGATTTTCAAAGATAAATTCAACCCTTCAATCAATTTATCAAATTCAAACTCAAACTCAACATCAAATCATGATCCAAACCTAAATCCAAATAAAATAAAATCCAAATCCAAACCCTTAAGACAATTTCATGGACTTAGACAAGTTCTACCTAAAATCAATCAATCCTTCAATCCTCATTCCAGGTTCTACCTAAACTCATAATAAAAACCATCAAGTAAACCATTCATATTAGAATTCAAAATCAAATGAAATTTTAATCAAGTTTAAACCTAAATTAAATTAAATAAATGTCAATAAAATATAGAACACAATATTTAAACCGACTAAACTTAAAATGAAATTTATTGAATTCAAAATAAAAAAATAAATGTTATATATATATATATATAATATTAATCAATAAATTAAAATAATTAATTTATCAAATTATGAATCCATATTATTAATAATTATTAATCATAATTAAAATTATCTTATTTTATACATATAACTTATAAATTATCATTCAATTATTTACTAAAGTTATTAAAATTATGTAAAACTTTTAAAATCATTTATTTTAAAAAAATCAGGTTTCACCAAGTTTAAAAAAAAAGTGAAAATGACAAAACTATTAAATTACCTATGCCTTGCTAGTTTATTTGATCCTGACAATGCATAAAAAATGTAAAAGAAGAAAGAAATAATAATAGGGAATGTTGGAGAAGTTGAGGCATGTAGGACAAAGTTGACATTTCTTTCTCTCTCGACCAGCAGAAAACATGATACACTAAAAAAAAATGAGGCCCCATCATTTTTTCATCTCCCTTTAGCCAAGAGAAGCTAAAGCCCTCTCATTCTTGTTTCACTTGAGAGTGCCTCTCCCATCCCATCCAGCCCTAAAAAATAAAAAAAAATCTCTGAGCACCTCTCCTCCGCTGAACGCAAAGCTGAAAATAAACTCTCCCACATGTCCATCCCTTCCTCTCAACCAAGCCAGGCCTAGTTGACCCAAGCTGCATCCAGGCCTCCCTCTTCCTCCAACAGGTGACCTCTCTTTCCTCACTTGCTCCAAAACTGAGACACATAGTAGCATGCAATAGGTAGTTGATCGAGACTTCCTTGATCCCAATTAGCCCCTATAAATCTGGCTACCTAAAAAAAGCACATGAGACATCCTATGAATTTTCTATTGATCGATCAAACTTGCCATTATAGAAAGGCCACAATGAACTATCCTCTATGCCTCCATGTTCTTCATAAGACCATGACTTTCTATCCTAAGCATCGATTCATTCTACATCGCTTCTCCATTGCATTGTTATGGAGAACCCCTCAAGGTCTCTAGATGGTTCTCTTGATTTAAAAGAAATTACCTACCTAGTGATATTCCTCCACAGCACACCGCTGAGGTCACCTTGAGGATAAGAAGAAGATCCAAAGGATCATAGATGACATGATTGCTATCATGTGGAGCCCCGGCATGCCTCATGGCTCCATAAACTATTATTCCTTTGAGAAATGAGCGAGGACATGGAATATGTTATTGATGAAGAATAATGCTAAGGATTTATTTTCCCAAAGCCATCCTCAATGATCTTGTAAATTCCAAATCTAATGTGGTAGCGAGGGTTCTTTAATGATCCATATATGCGCCTTCTAGAATTTTTAAACCTATATTTTCAATGCCCTAACACATCATATATATAATGTGGAGATTATTATTCTTGAAGACACAGGAATACATTAGCTATGCTCCTAAGAGTAAAATAAGCACAAGACCATCAATTTTGATCTATTGGTAAAAATTAATCCAAAGTTTGAAGGGAAGAAAAATAATTTGTTCTTTGAAAGATGTTTGAGCATTGATGGATTTAGAGCTATGGTAGTGGCATCTATAGGTGAAGGTTACAGTGATGATCATTTTGGTTAACCTACCAAAATTGTGCTTTGGATGGATGGCTCTATAAAGCATGAGTTTGATCATTTGTATGACTATATATGTGGATAAGATTATTTGAGAACATTCAAAATAGTCAAGAATCGGATTTTCCTATTCTAATAGGATGCCCAAAGCCAATGCGTCTATGAGCAAGTGAGGAGGAAGCAAACCATAGGAGCAAAGAAAAGAATGCTAGTATTGATTGACCCAACAAACACCTTCAAGGCTTTGTTTTCCAAATGAAGCCACCTCTTATTAATCCACCCATTAGCTCCTGATGTATAATTCAAAATGCTTAGAATTTTAGGGATCTCATGTTTGATGTGTTGAATGTGAGAATCATTAATCCAACCATTAGAGCCCATGCACTTTTCTTTACTTTCTGAGAGTTTAGAGACAAAAGAAAAGACTATTCATTTTATTTGTTTGAAGTGAATAGTTTTGATTATCAATGGCATAATGATTTGATTCCACCTATCAAGCCATGATTAACTCATTCATTTGATCTTTGATCAATGATCATGATTAATCCAATAATTTATTTGTTATTAAATTCAATCAGATCTAAAAAAGGAGTTAATCAGTCTTTATAATAAAAAAGAAAGAAATAATATGTGATCAAACAAAATACCAAAAAAGTAGAAAATAAATTGTTATGAAATTTAAGTAAAACTTAGTATAAAAAAAATTAACTAAACCAATATATTATAAATATTATAATCAAATATAAAAGTTTTTAAACATAATTTATGAAAGTCCTTATAAAATCAACTCAATCTCTAATTTTTTTTATATGTTGATCTTAAAAGTAAAAAAAGAAAATTCAGTTATGAGACATATCTTAATTATAATTAATTTAACTATTAATACAATTGACAAGCTTTATTTGATTAGTTATTCATAAAATATTGGGAAAATGATTAGACTTCTTTAATTGTTTCCTAATTTATTTCATTGAGGATTAATATTGATTAAAATTCCACAAATCCATTTCATTGGAGGATAATTAATCAATTTGAATTAAGTAAGAGAAATTGACCAATTAATTAATGATTTTATTAATCAAATTAAAATTACAATCATATCGATCTTCATTTAATTCATGTGATCTAGGTGTTTAATACCTAAAGAAAGTTAATGAAATGATTTACCCATATGTAAAATCATAAAGTAATAATTATGTTCCTTAATCTAATTAATCAATAATTGTGATCTAATGCATTAGACTTTCATTTTAGTCATTGCAAGTTATTTTCATACATATCATGTTGGCTCATGATTATTTAATAAATTACTTTAAGGTAAGATATGTAAGGGTTAATTAGTAAATTTAATGCATATTACAACATAATTAATCTATAAAGTCCACTTAATTACATTTTAAGAAACTAAATTAATTCACAAACATGAGAATGTGTTAGGATCAGCAAACTTTCATAAATTTCATTAAATCAAATTGAAACATAAAATTTAAAAGTGACATAAGATACTTTGGTTTGCTTCAAATGTTTTTATTTAGTATGATTGTCTTTAGGAATTAACTTAATTGAACAAAATCATGTGATTATGTTTAGTTATTCCTCTCCAATCATATTAAATGTTGTATGTCATTTGATTCATGCATTCATCTTTTTGCAATTGTACGTGCATTTAGCTAATGAATGAAAATCTCTTTTTTAACTTTAGCTCACATGTATAAGTAATTCAATTGAAAGAAATATAACTTTTGCATGATTTTCCATTCTTGTAGGCATTTGTACATTCATGTGTATTCAAGAATAGTGGGTATATCTAATCTGGACATTACGGGATGTGAGACTTTAAGTAGCCCCAAGAGGTCTTTACCTCATTCCCATAGTTTAACAATGGCAAAGTATCCGCTTAAAACTTTGATACACTTGTATGTGCATTTAGCTAATGAATTAAGATCTCCTTTTCTACAAATATACACATCTACATTCATCTTCTAAGTGTGCTAAAACTTATTGTATGTACATATTTAAGATTAATATCATATGCATGTCACATGTGATGGAAAGGAATGATTGGACATATGTCATGTGATAGTAATTCAATTGAATTAATCTTAAGATGCCTTTCATATTAAATAAGATTATTTTAAGTGAGCCTAAACTTAGCATTAAGTTAAAATTTATAATAAGCCATTCATTAAAGAGAGCTAAATCAAATTTACATGCTTTAAAAAGTGGCTTAAGGTAGGGATGAAAGAGGGCAATCCTCTTTCCTTCATGTTATAACACTTAGTTGCTAACTGTAATAAAATGAAACAAAAGAAAATGCAAATTAAAATTCTCAAATCAATTAAATAACTTCAAGTGAGACCAACCCTTCATGTTAAATTAAATCTTTCTAAACTTAGAGAACTACAACTCTAATGCCTAGCAAGACATATCACACAAGCCTTAACACACACATTAGAATTAAGTCACTACTTCTATCTTTATATTAAAGCAGTGCTTGGTATGATGTATATTTTAGTGTTTGATGTATTATTGTAGACTGGATGTTAGGGTGTATGCCTCGTAGACTGATGGTAAGCCATGATTTAATCAATTTTTTTTGTAGGATTATGTTTAATGGGCTTAAAAATAAATACAAATGCACTCTTTGAAGGTTGTGTAGCCCCTAAGCATAATCCAAGTTAGGACAGGTGGGCTTGGTTACCCATGTACAGGGTGCTAAGTCTAAATTATAACATAATTGCTTGGGATTGTATATATGTTTAACTAACCTTTATTTTTCAGGTGTAGTTAGATTTACTTTTTCTATTCTTAATGTAATTTTGTAATTAGGAATTAGGATTAGTGCTATGGGGGATAAGGATGAGCATTGACTAGAAGGCTTTATCTTAGAGTGATGCCTTTGAATTGGAGAAAATTAAATCAAAGGAAAGAAATGAAGACTTGAAGAAAGAAGAATGAAGACCCCATAGCATTCATTCATTATAAAATTATAATTATTATTTTGTAATTTTGGGTTGTATAAAGGTAGAGCTACCCATCTTTTTTTTTCTTTGTATGTCACCATATCGGCCTTTTATTCTTTCATGATAGTTAAAGAAATTGGTTCATAATTTACTTAGGATGTGTACTAGAAATGCAATGCTTTTCTGAATTTCTTAAATGATTAATGTTTGAATGTGTGGCTTGGATGTGATTAGGCTCTTAGAGAAAATAAATCTTTTATCCAACTACAACACATAACTAGCTTTTAAATAATTCATAACCTCACATAAAGCCAGCATTAAATCAAGATAATTAAAATATTTAGTAAACCCCTTAGTCAATGTTGTATGTCTCACATCATGTATGCATATTACTTTACTCTTACAAAGAGAGGGTTTCCATCCTTGCACGATAGGGAAGGCTTGATCTTGAGGGCCTCTGTGTGGTGGAAAACACCACTTTTATTTAGCCAATAATCTAACTTTATCATGCATATAGGCATACCAAATCCCAAAACCTTTGTCAAAATGAAGTGTCCAAAATCAAATATAATTTGAAAAGATTTGCATTTGTAGATTAAGTCATTACTCATACCACTCATGCTCTAGTCTCTTACAGAGTGGGTTTAAGGACTTTTATCTCTTTCTAAATTAATAATAGCCCAACTATCTTTCAAATGCATAAGACTTGCCTACATGGTTTTAAAATCATAAGAGGAGTTAGCTGGCGGCCACTCAAAGCATTATAAAACCTTATGCAAATAACCGGGTTTGGCTCATGCCAAAGCTCCTAGATATGATGCTGTTTTGCTACTAGCATAAATCCTCAACTAGCATTTCCACAATTTGTGTTGTTGGATTATAAGTCCTAGCTTTCTAAAAAAATTTCAACTTCAATAAAATTAATCTCTTCAACTTCAAACATATAAAATCCAACCATAGGATATGGAATGCTCACTAGGCTTCCTAGTATCATGAGCATTTCCTACTCATTCCCTTTGGCTTCAATAATAAGTCTTCTCGAACAATCCCATTTAATTTTTTTTAATACAAACAATCCTTTCATAGTAGCTCAAATCTTTGGAGATTTCTACTTTAATCAGAGTATTCCTAAGGAATTCACATTTTAGATATAATTAACTATGGGGGCCTTACCCATAGGGAACTTAATGAACCCTTAAAATAAACCCTACTTTACTTTTCCATGTAAAGTAGGGAAAGATCTCAGATATATTGAAAACCCATCATGCCTTAGGAGTCCTTAATAAGTGATTAGGTCTATTATAGGGTGATGATTTCTACCTATCGAGATAGTGTATCAATCTTTAATTTCATACTAGATCACTTCAATAAGTACCTCCTAAGATCTGTGTGGTGTCCCGCATCTCAAAAATAAACACCACAATTAATTTTCTAATGTTGTTGCTAATAATTATAAAGCTCCTTTACATCCTAATAATTCAATTAAGGGGATGAATAGACTCTGGTTTAAACTAAAATGACTTAAACAAAATTTAGTTTGGTGGAACAAGCATTATTTTAAAAATCTTTTTGCTAATATGAAGGATAAGGAAAATTTTGTTTATGATATTGAAGTTTATATTATGAAGAAACCTTCCAAGGTGATGAACTTGAATGAGGCGAAGGATAAACTTGTTAATTTTCAAAATATGGAAGAAACTTATTAGCAACAAAATGCTACTAGTAAACATATTACAGATGGTGATAGGAATACTAGGTATTTACATGCTTTAGTTAATAAAAAGAGAGCTTTAAAAAATATTTAGAAAATTAAAAATGATAATGGAGAATGGATTATAGAGAATAATGATATTAAGGATTCATTTATTAATTATTTTCGAAATATGCTTAATAAGAGTTTCTCTTATGAAGCTATTTTTAAATCGCATTTGATTCCTTCTATTATTACTAATGATGACAATGCTTTGTTTACTATTTTGACGAATGAAGATGAAAATTTTAAAGTTCTTAATATCATGAAGATATATTCTGTTGCTAGACTGGAGGGTTTCACTAATCAATTTTTTTTCAAAAATATTGGTTTATTATTAAAAATGATTTGATTGATGTTATGGTTGATTTCTTTAATGGTAATATTTTTCCTAGATATTTTTTTAGCACTTCTATTATTCTCATACCTAAGAAAAATAACTGGGCTATTGAGTGAGTTTAGACTATCGCCTTTGCACCTTCTTTAAGCTAATTTCCAAAATTATTGCCAATAGGCTTAGTCCTCTTCTTCATAAGATCTCTCTCAACCAAACTAGTTTTGCTAGAGGTAAATCTATTTCTTATAATATTTTACTTGCCCAAGAATTAATTCATGATTTAAATGCTAGGAATAGTAGAGGAAACATTCTTTTCAAATTAAATATTACTAAAGTTTTAATAATATCACTTGAGATTTCCTTTTTCACATTATGAATTTATTTGGGTTTTCTGATAAATTTATTTTTCCTATTAATATTGTTTAATAATGCCGCTACTATTTGCTTAATGGGGAAGCTTTGGGTTTCTTTCCTTCCTCCCATGGCTTAAGATAAGGGGATCCTTTATTTTCTACTTTATTTATCATTGTTGTTGAATACTTATTAGGAGCATCAATGATTTATTCTTAAATAATCCTAGTATGTATTAGAGAACTCTTGGTGGTTTTCCTGTTTCCCATTTAAGCTTTGTTGATGATTTCATTATGTTTTGCAATGCCTCTACTCATCATATCAAGAATCTTAAAAATCTTTTAAATACATTTCATAGAGAAAGTGGTCTTACTATCAATGATAACAAAAGTTATTTCAATTACTTCTTCTAGTATCTCCAATAATAAATCAATCACATATAACTAATTTTAAACATCAACATTTACCTCTTAAGTACTTGGGTGCTCTTTTCAAAGGTCCAAAATGATCCCATCTTTTTGATGAGTTAATTCAAAAAAATTTAAATAAAATTTCTATTTGGGAATTCATTTACTCTCCTTTGGTGGCTCACTATTCTTAAAAGCACTCTCAATTCAATACCCTCAGATTTGATTCAAACTATTATTCCTACTAATTCTACTCTTATCAACTCATTGCTTGCTTAATAAATTTTTTAGGGATCTAATAATTCTATTAAAAGAATGCATTGGAGGAAGAAATGGCGTGGTACTTTTGGTGAAGTTGGTATTATTTGCAAACCTATTCATGAAGCTATTATTTTCTTCTCTCATAAGCTCTAGTGGAATTTTATAAAGAATGATAGTATTTGGCTAAATTTATGATGGAAAAATACTGCCAATGTAGACACTCTCTTATCTATGGTTATAATGTTAGTGACTCTCCAGTTTGATAATGGATTTGCTCCATTAAATGGGTTGCTGAATGCTTAATATCTTGGGGTATTCATTTGGGATCATCCTTCTTTTAGTGAGACAATTAGATTGGAAATGGATCTATTGACTCCCTTTTATCTACACACTCTACTATTGCTATCAAAGTTAACTCTTTTTGTATTAATAACAATTGGAATGAAAACAAACTTGAAAAATATATCTTTATCTCTCTTTTTGATAACTTTAGAAACATCCCTATTTTTTCTAACAAACTTGATCAAATTTTTTTAAGCTCTATTATAATGATGAACTCATTCTTAAAGAGGTTTAGAATTTTATCAGAGATAAGCAAAAACCTCTCATGCTTTCATTAAACTTTGGAACAATATCATTCTCATTTATTAGATTTTAGCTTGAGGATTTTGAATAACTTTATTCTTGTAGATTTCTTGCTCTAAAATAAAGGGTTTTATTTACCTTCTAAGTGCTATCTTTTCATATTGAAAATGTTAATCATTTTTTTTCAATGGTGCCATTGCTTCCAAATTATGGATATGGTATGATGATTTATTTAACACTAACTATTTTTATGGTTTTCTTTCTTTATATCAACTTCTTGAAGCTTGTTTCCAAAACATGAAAGGTCATATCAAAATCATAATTGGTATTACCTTTATTTGGTTCATTTGGATGGATAGAAATGATGCTAAATATCATGGTATTCCTATGAATCATAAAAGGATCCTAGAACTAAAGAAAAAATTCATGCTCTATTTAATGCTAATTTAATTAGCAACATCCATTTTAGAGGTTACAAATTTATAAAAAATTAGGTCTCATTCTCATTTTATCCTTCTTTCTTTCAATAAGGCTATTAGGATATCCATTGGATCAAACCTAATGAGAACTTTATTAAAATCAATACCGATGGTTCAGCCACCTAATAAATATGGTTGTGGTGGTATTATTATGGATTCCAATGGTACTATCATTTGTGCTTTTGCTTATCTCCTCAAAGCATGTTCTATTATTCATGTTGAGCTTATGGCTATTAATAAAACTATTGATATATTTTTGAACATAGGCCTCTTTAATATTTGGATTGAAGTTGACACTCTTCTTTTACTTGATTTTCTCACTTCTAATAAAATGGGGAATGTTATTTTATTTTATTTGCTTAATCACCCTAAAACCCTCCTCTCTTAAGTTTGCTACAAAATTTCTCATATTCTTCGTGAAGGTAATGTTTGTGCAGATTTTCTAAACAATTTAGGTGTTGAATTAAATGAGCTCACTATATTAGATAATCAAAACTTACCTAAGCTCAGAGGTTTCTAGATAACTGGACTACCTAACTGACTTTAACTTGTTTTTTTTTGTTGGTCTTTAGCTATGGTGTTTTCTTTGAGACTTTTTATTGATTACTGCTTTTTTTCTTTCAAATATTTGGATTGCTCCTTGCTATTCTTCTTTAGGGTATTGGCTAGCTTCATTTTCTATGAGTGCTACCTTATTTGGTGGATGTTTCTATTTGTTTCTACTCTCTACCTTATTATCTTGGGTGGTGTTTATTTGAAGGATGTTGTTAGTCTTTTCATTTCTATCTTAGTGTTGGGCTTTTTGGTGGTTACTACTTTCCTTCTATTCGATGCTACTGATTATTGGTTGTTCCCTCGCTTATGGTTTGAAGCTTGATGTTTTGTGGTTATTCCCTTCCAATTTTCTCTTTGGTGGTGCCTGTTTGTTTTCTGGGTCTAGAAGGGACTTTATTTTGCTTCACTTTCCTTTCCTCCCGGTTTATCGGTGGGTTGTGGTCCTCATAGGCTTGCTTTTCCTTGGTTGTTTACTTGGCTGGGTGATTATCATAATTGTTTCTTGGTTATTTTTGGTGGCCTCCTATTGGGTTCTAGTTATGCTTGCTATCGATTTTCCCCTCTGAATGAGGCTTGCCTCATATCTAGGCGGTTGCTTCCTTATTTGCATTGGATCTTCTACTGTTGTGGTGAATGGTTGGGAGGCCTTGTTGGCTGGCTTGGTTGATTGGCTATATTGGTTGGCTGGTTGGTCACTGGTCGTGTTGCTTTTACCTCTATTGATGGTGATCTTGTTGGTGGTTATCTTTAGTTTGATTTGGCTGTTGAAGGTTATTTGGCTATTGTATTTTCTTTTGTTTGGACCTTGGTGATCAGTTTTGGTTTGGTTATGTTTTCAGCCCACCCTAATGGTCTTCCTCTTGGTCAACTACTTATCTTTTGTTTTTTCTTATTTGGGTGGTAGCTTAGTGGGTCTATTTTCTCCAGCATAAATGCTATTTGTTGGTATTAGGTGGCTTTATTATTGCTCTGCTTTGTTCTGGTAAGATCTTGTGGATTTTTTCTTCGTTTTGGTTTGCTATCATTCGGGTTGGCTAGTTAAGGTCGCTTAGTGGTTATTTTGTCCTTGGGTGGTCACTTGGTTTGGTGTCTTGATTTTATTTTGGTAGGTATTACATCTTTTCTGTGTATTTTTTCTCCTATATCTTGCTCTCTGGTTTGTTGTGGTGGTTTCATTATTACATTGGCTATTTTTGGTGGTAGCCTTGTTGATGCTCCTTTGGTCTTTTGTTTATCTGTCTTGGTGGAGGTGCTCCCCTTTATCTTTGCATGTTGCTTGGGTTATCCTCTGGATTGGATTGGTGGCTATTGTGTTAGTTGTCCCCTATTTAGGTATTGGTTTGCTATTACTTTGGGGATAATCTTGGGATGGTTCTTTAGCATTGTCTTTCTGACCGGTATCCTTTCAATGATGCTTGCTCTTTTGGTATTTCTCCTTGGTGTTGTCTTTAGTGTTTTCTTGTATTGCTATCCCCTAATGGATGGCTATTGGTCCTCTTTACGGTCTTGTTTTGGTGGCTTTGTGCTTGGATGTTTTGTTTATTTGGAAGACATTGTATCATTGGATGATGAACTATGGATGACCTACAGGGTATGCGTTATGATGGCCTCGATGTTTCCTCTATTTGTTTTTGGTAGCACTATATGTAATTGTAACCCTTCAAGTTTGATCCTTACACATAGTGTTGCTCCTTGAGATGATTGCGACTGAGCCTGAGCCTTTTCTTTACTTTACCCTTTTTATTTATGCCTACATAATTGTACTCATCCTTTCCTTAGAATGTTGCAAATTTCTTTTATAGGTTTGGCCTAGCAGTTGATTTTGTTTATCAAAGAAATCAAGTGGATTTCGCTATTGCTCATATGGATCTTCTGTTGTTGCTGATTTGGTTTCTCTTTTGGTTCTCTTTATTTAATATTGTAATAGTTTGGGGATTCATATCTTTAGGCTTTATTATAGCTTTTTGAGCATTAGTGTAGAGATTTATCTCCTTTAAAGGCTTTGTACTCTTATTTTTGCAATAAAATTTCAATTTTCCAAAAAAACCCTAAACTAAAACCTAAACCCAAAACCTAAAACCAAAACCATAAACCATAAACCTAAGAACCCTAAACCCTAAAGACTAAACCTAAACCCTAAACATAAACCTAAACCCTAAACCTAAACCCTAAAACCCTAAACCATAAACCTAAATTTAAACTAAAACCTAAATAAAAAATATAAAACCTAAACTAAATAACTAAACCTAAACCTAAACTAAACTAAATCTAAACCTAAACTCTAAACACCTAAACCTCCTAAACCTTAAACCCTAAACTAAACCTAAACCTAAACTCTAAACTAACCTAAAACCTAAACCCTAAACCTAAACTAAAAACCCTAAACCTAAACCCTAAACCCCAAAATAACCCTAAACCCTAAACCCTAAACCTAAAACCTAAAAAAAAACCTAAAAAACCTAAAACCTAAAAAAAACCTAAACTAAACTAAAAAAATAAAATATAAGAAAACCTAAACCTAAATAAAATAAAATAATAAATAAAATAAAAACATAAACTAAAACCTATAAACCTAAAAATAAAATAAAATAAAATAAAATTTAAAATTAAACTAAAATAAATTAATTAAAACCTAAACTACACTAAAAATAAAATAAACCTAAAAATAAAAAACCCAAATAAAATAAAAACTAAACCTAAAATAAAATAAAATAAACCTAAAAAAAGATAAAATAAAACCAAAACCAAACCTAAAATCAAAAATAAAATCTAAACCTAAAAATAAATAAAATAAATATAATACTAACTAAAAAATTAACCTAAACTTAAACCTAAACCTAAACCTAAAAAATAAACAAAATAAAACTTAAACTAAAATAAATAATAAAATAAATAAACTAAAAATAAAAAATAAAATAAACTCAAATAAATAAAAAATAAATTAAATAAACCAAAATCTATGAGTTTACTTAATTTAAAAAACCCCAAGTCCTAAACTTTAAACCTTACAAAACCATAAACCCTAAACCCTAAACACCAAAAACCCTAAACCCTAAAGCCTAAACCATAAATTAACCCTAAATCCCTAAACCCTAAAAACACTAAACCCTAAAGCCTAAACATTAAACACTAAACCCTAAACGCTAAACCCTAAACGCAAACCCTACACCCGAAACCATAAAACCCTAAACCCTAAACCTAAACAAAAAACCCTAACCCTAAACCCTTAACCCTAAACCTAAGCCTAAAGTAACTAAATATATAAAAAATAAACCTAAACCTTAAAATGGGTAGAACCTGACGTGAGCTATATCGTGGTGGGGAATCTAGAGGTGTGGGTGGATATGGAGGTGGTGGTCGCAAATGGTGGTTAAGGTTGGAGTAATGGAGGTTACCGAGTGGAGGGACATCTAGATGATGACGATCTCGCTACTCTAGAGGTGGGGATGGTTTTGATGGGAATTGGAAAAACTGAGGAATGATCATCCACCTATTGCTCATGGAATTATGTCTTTACATTGAGAGCTTCTAGTTATCTGGTTTATGATTTTCTATGGTTGCTCATATTTGATCTATGTTGTCACTCGTGTCATAGAAAACTTGGTGTGCAACTAGGTTGATGAAATCGAAAAGATGAAATGTTGAATCTGAATTTTTTCTCAGTTAAAAAAATAAACCTTAAACCCTAAACCTTAAACCCTAAATCCTAAACCCTAAACTCTAAACTAAAACCTAAACCCTAAACCATAAACCCTAAAAACCCTAAACCCTAAACACTAAACCTAAACCTAAAAAACCCTAAAATAAACTTATAAACCTAAACCTTAACCCCTAAACCTAAAACCCTAAACCCTAAACAAAACCTAAATAAACCTAAAACTAAACCTAAAACTAAAACTAAACCTAAACTAACCCTAAACCCTAAAAAAAACCTAAATTAAACCTAAAACCTAAAAATAAACCTAAATAAAAAAGTAATAAAAACAAAAAAACTTAAACCTATACCAAAACCTAAAAATAAAATAAATTAAAAATTAAAAATTTAACTAAAATAAAATAAAGGAAAACCTAAACTAAACTAAAAATGTAAAGTAAACCTAAAATTAAAAAACCTAAATAAAATGAAAAATAAACCTAAAATAAAAATAAAATAAACCTAACAAATTAAATAAAAACAAATACCTAAACCTAAAAATAAAATACAAAACCAAAACCTAAAAATTAAAATAAAATAAAACAAAACTAAAAAATAAAATTGAACCTAAACCTAAACCTAAAAAATAAACTAAATTAAATAAACTAAAATAAACAAAAATAAAAATAAACTAAACAAAATAAAAAAAATAAAATAAACTCAAATAAATAAAAAAATAAACTAAGTTAACCTAAACTTACCAATTTTCTTAATTTAAAAATAAAAAACCCTAAACCCTAAACACCAAACCCTAAATACTAAAAACCCTAAACCCTAAATCCTAAACCCTAAACCCTAAACCAACCAACAACCCTAAACTCTAAACCTACAACCTACAACCCTAAACCGTCTAAACCCAAAAACCCTAAACCCTAAACTAATCCTAAACCCTAATCTAACTCTAAAATCCCTAAACCCTAAAGCCTAAACCTTAAACTCTAACACTAAACCCTAAAGCTTAAAACCCTAAACCTGAAAATCTTAAACTCTAAACTCTAAACCCTAAACCCTAAGCCCAAAACCCTAATTCTTAACCCTAAACCTTAAACCCTAAACCTAAACCTAAAGTAACTAAATAAATAAAAATAAACCTAAACCCTAATGGGCAAACCTGATGGCGTGAACATCACCTTCAACTACCATCTAAGGTGAGGCGAGGTGGTGGTTAAGTGGTGGTGGGGATCTAGATGTTGGTGGATATGGAGGTGGAAATTATGGAGGTGAAAGATGAGGTCATGGTGGTGGCGGAGGGAGAGATCATGTATTTGATGGCGAATACTACTGAGAGGGTTTTGAAACCGGAGAAACTAATGTCCAATCCGCTATTTGCTATGGAACCTTCTAAGATGATTTTATCTAATTCTATGTTAATTTTATCACTGTCGTGTCTTAGTTAAACTTGTTGATGAAATCTAAATGTTGAAACTAAATTCTATATTAATAAAAAACCTTAAACCCTAAACACTAAACCTAAACCCTAAACTAAAACCTAAACCCTAAACTAAACCATAAAACCCACTAAACCCTATAAACAACCCTAAACCTAAACCCTAAACCATAAACCTAAACCAAAAATTAACCCTAAACCCTAAACCTTAAAACCTAAACCTAAATAAAAAATAAAATAAAACCTAAACTAAAACATAAACCCTAAATTAAACCTAAAACCCTAAAACCCTAACTCCAAACCCTAAACCATAAACCTAAACACTAAAACCTAAAATCTTAAACCCTAAATAAAACCTATAAAAAATAAAATATAAACCTAAAGTAAACCCTAAACTAAACCTAATCCTAAACTAAAATATAAATAAAATATAAAAAACTAAATTAAAATAAAATGCATAAAACCTAAACTAAAATAAAAAAATAAACCTAAACTAAATAAAATAATAACTAAATCTAAAATAAAAATAAAATAAACTAAAAAATTAAAATAAAAACCAAAACTTAAACTTAAAAATAAAAAATAAAACCTAAACCTAAAAAATAAAATAAAAATAAAACTAAACTAAAAAAAACCTGAACCTAAAACTAAACATTAAAAATAAACTAAAATAAATAAACCTAGAATAAATAAACTAAACTAAATTAAAATATACATAAACTTAAATAAAAATAAAAAATAGAATAAACTCAAATAAATAATATATAAACTAAATAAACCCAAACTTACTCATTTATTTAGTTT
Source organism: Cymbidium sinense (assembly GCA_021442155.1). Taxonomy (NCBI): domain Eukaryota; kingdom Viridiplantae; phylum Streptophyta; class Magnoliopsida; order Asparagales; family Orchidaceae; genus Cymbidium; species Cymbidium sinense. The sequence goes on along the minus strand of JAKCPB010001571.1, from coordinate 136,336 downwards.
AAAAATAAAGAACCCTAAACCCTAAACATGCAACCAACAACCCTAAATCCTAAACTAAAAACCCTAAACCCTAAAACTCTTAACCCTAAACCCTAAACCCTAAACCCTACAAATTATAAACCCTATACATTAAACCCTAAAACCTAAACTAACCCTGAACGATAAACCTTAAACCCTAAACTAACCTTAAAAACCCTAAACCCTAAACCTAAAGCATAAACACTAAACACTAAACCCTAAATGCTAAACCCTAAACCTAAAACCTTAAAACCCTAAACACTAAAACACTAAACCCTAAACCCTAATTCCTAACTCTAAACCCTAAACCTAAACATAAAGTAACTAAATAAATTAAAAAATAACTAAAAATAGAACCTTGAAAGGAACATCACTATCAACCAGTTTAATCTAGATATGGTGATAAGAGGCTGAGGGTGAATTATCATAGGGTGGTGGAAAGTCTGGTGGATATGGAGGTGGTGTGAGTAATGGTGGCGAGAGAGTGACCTGAGGTTACACCATAGTGGTGGTGGAGGAGAATCAATTTGATGATGGATCCCACTACTGAGGTGGGGTGGTTCTAATGGGAACTGAGAAACTAAAGAATGACCTAATCACGCCTTCTTATGGAACTGTCTTTATAGTAGAGAATTCTAATTACATAGGGTTTTGATTTATGTGTACTCATTTTTATCTATGTTGTCACTTGTGTCTTACAAAACTTGGTGCTACTTGGTTGATGAAATCAAAAATAAATGTTGAATTTGTTTTATTAAAACCCATAAACCTAAACTAAACCCTAAACCCTAAACCCTAACCCATAAACTAAAACCTAAACCATAAACCCTAAACTCTGAAAACCCTAAACCCTAAAACCTAAACCTAAAACCCTAAACCCTAAAACCCTAAACCCTAAACCATAAAACCTAAATCTAAATATAATAATATAAAATAAAAACATTAACAAAAACCTAAACCATAAACCTAAACTAACCTTAAACCCTAAACTCTAAACCCAAAAACCATAAACCCTAAACCCTAAACACTAAACTCTAAAACCCTAAAACCTAAATAAACCCTAAACCCTAAAACCCTAAATCGTATACCTAAATCCTAAATCCTAAAACCTACAACCCTAAACCCTAAACTAACCCTAAACCTAAACGCTAAAATCTAAAACCAAAAACAAACCTAAAACTAAATAAAACCTAAAATAAAATAAATAAATAAACTAAACCTAAACAAAATAAAACCTATACTAAAACTTAAACCTAATCTAAACCTAAAATAAAATAAAAAAACTAAACCAAAATAAAATCGATAAAACCTAACCTAAACTAAAACATTAAAATAAACCTAAAAATAAAAAACTAAATAAAATAAAAAACCTAAACCTAAAATAATAATAAATAAACCTAAATAAAACCAAACCTAAACCTAAAAATAAAAAATAAAACCTAAACCAAAAAATAAAATAAAATAAAACTAAACTAAAAAATAACCTAAACTTAATCCTAAACCTAAAAAATAAACTAAAATAAAAGAACCAAAAATAAATCGACTAAACTTAATAAAAATACAAATAAAAATATCCTAAATAAAAAAACTAAAATAAATAAAAAATAAATTAAACAAACCTAAACTTATAAGTTTACTTAATTTTTTAGAAAAGAAATTCATTAAACCTTAAACCCCAAAAACCATAAACCCCAAATCCTAAACCCTAAACCCTAAAAGCTAAACCAATAATCATAAACCCAAAACCTACAACCTACAACCCTAAACCCTAAACCTTAAACCCTAAACCCTAAGCCTTAAACTTACAACCATAATCCCTAATCCTATAGCCTACATCCCTAACCCCTAAAACCTTAAAAAACCCTAACACTTAAACATTAAACCCCTAAATCGTTAACCCTAAACCCTAAACCAAAAAAAATCATAAACCATAAACCCTAAACTAACCCTAAAAACCCTAAACCCTAAACTTAAACTAAAGCTCTAAACTAAACTAAAAAAAAACTAAACCACCTAAACCTAAACTCTAAACCAAACCTAAATTAACCTAAACCTAAACTATAAACCTAAAACCTAAACCTAAACTAATCTAAACCCTAAACTTAAATTCTAAACCTTAAACTCCAAACTAAAACCTAAACTTAAAATAAAACCTAAACCTTAAAATAAGTTTTAAACTTAAACTTAAACCATAAACCCTAAACTTAAACCCTACTAAATCATAAACTAAACTATCCCTAAATCTAAATCTCTAAACCTCAAACCTAAAACTATAAATTTAAACCTAAACTAAAAACTAAAAAAACCTAAACTAAATAAAACCTAAACTTAAACTCTAAACCTAAAACCTAACCTAAAACCTAAAACCTAAACTTAAATCTAAACTAAATCATAAAACTATAATAAACTATAAACCTAAACTAAATAAACCCTAAAACCCTAAAATCTAAAACTTAAACCCTAACTAACATTAAACCCTAAACCTAAACCCTAAAAAACTTAAATCCTAAACTTAAACCCTAAACCCTAAACCCTAAAACCCTAAACCCTAAACCCTAAAAACCTAATCATAAAACCCTAAACCCTAAAGCTAAATAAAGAAACCCTAAATTATAAACCTAAACCAAACTAACCTATACCCTATACCTAAAACCTAACCCTAAATTAATATAAATATAAACCTAAACCTAAAAAATAAACTTATAAAAAATAAACTAAAATAAATTACACTAAATAAAATTTAAATTAAACTAATAAAAAATAAACTAAATAAAAATTAAATAAACCTAAACCTACTAGTTTACTTAATTTTCTAAAAAAATCCTAATCCCTAAACCTTAAACCCTAAAATAAATAAAACCCTAAACCTAAAACCATAAACCTAATCCTAAACTAAACCAACCCTAAACCTAAACCTAAACTACTACCCTAAAACATAACCCTAACTTAAACCCTAAACCTAAACTATCCTAAACCCTAATCCTAAACCTAAACCCTAAAATCATAAACCCTAAACTAAACCCTAAACTAAAACTTAAACCTAATAAATAAACTAATAACTAAATCTAAAACTATAAAAAACCTAATCCTAATCCCTAAAATAAACCCTAAACTTAAACCTAAACCTAAAACTAAACCTAAACCTAAACTAAACCCTAAACTAATCTAAACACTAAACCTAAACTAACTAAACCCTAACTAAAACCTAAACTATAAACTCAACCTAAACTAAACCTAAACTAAACTAAATATTAAATTCTAAACCTAAACTAAATAAACTTAAACTCTAAATACCTAAACCTAAAACCTAAATTTTAAACTAAAACCTAAACTAAAACCTAAACCTAAACCCTACACTATAAAACCTAAACTAAATCTTAAACCCTAAAGAAACCTAAAACCTAAACCTAAATACTATAAATCTACTCTATACCTAAACCTAAATAAATATAAACTAAAACTTAAATTTAAAACTAAATAAGTTTATACCTAAAGTTTTTTAATTTAAATAAAACCCTAAACTAAATCCTAAAAACTAAACCTAAATCCTAAAAAAACCTAAGCCCTAAAACCTAAACCTAATACTATCCCTAAACCCTAAATTAATAAATTCAAACCCTAAACCTAACTAAACCACAAAACCCTAAACCCTAAACCTAAACCCTAAACCATAAACCTTACCTATAAACCCTAAACAACCCTAAACCTAAAACCCTAAGCTAAACCTAAATGTAAACCATAAACCCTAAACCCTAAAAAAGTATAAATCAAAAACCTAAACCCTAAACCCAAGACCCTAAAAAAAAACCTAAAGTAACTAAATAAATTAAAAAAATAAACCAAAACACTAAAACCAAATAAACCTAAACCTTTACTTAAATCTAAAAACCGACAAATACATCACCATCACTAGGCTCAATCAAACCTAGGCTAAGGTGGAGGTGGCGATTATCATAAAGGGATCTGGATATGGATGAGTGAGTGGTGGTTCTAAAAAGTGATGGTAAACCTAAAGATCTATATCATGAGATGTCACAACCCTAAAACTAGAGAAACTTAAGAATGACCGATAAACCCTAAACCCTAAACCCTAAACTAACCTAAACCCTAAGCCCTAAACCCTAAACCATAAACCCTGAACCCTAAACCCTAAACCCTAAACTCTAAACCCTAAATATTAAATCCTAAACCTTAAAACCCTAAACTCTAAATCCTAAATAATCCTAAACCCTAAAACATTAAATTTTAAACCCTAAACCCAAACCCAAAACCCTAAACCCTACACCATAAACCCTAAACCCCTAAACCTTAAACCCTAAATAGTAAACCCTAAGAACCCTAAACCCTAAAGCTACTAATCCTAAATCTATACCTAAAACCTAAACATAAACCAAAACTTAAACCTAAAATAACTAAAATAAATCAAATCAAAAATAAAGAAACTAAACTAAATAAAAAATAAATAAACTTAAATAAAAATAAAAATTAAACTAAAATTAAAAATAATAAATCTAAATAAACCTATACCCTAAAGTTTTCTAATTTAAATAAAACTAAACCTAAAATCCTAAACTAAACCCTAAATCCTAAACACTTAAAACCTAAACTAATAAACTATCCTAAACCCTAAATAAATTCAAACCCTAAACCCTACCACCCCAAAACCCTAAACCTAAAACCCTAAACCCTAAACCTAAACCCTAAAACCATAAACCTTACACTATAAACCCTAAACAACCCTAAACCCTAAAACCCTAAGCCCCTAAACCTAAATGTTAAAACCATAAACCCTAAACCCAAAAAAAAACTAAAAAACCCTAAACCCATGACCCTAAAAAAACCTAAAGTAAATAAATAAATTAAAAAATATAAACCAAAACACTAAACCAAATAAACCTAAACCTTTACTAAATAAATGGGCAAACCTAAACATCACCAACTACTCAATCAAGATCTACTAAGTGGAGGTGGTGATTATCATAAATAACCCATTTGGATGCTAGTAATAAAATAACCTTAAAGATCTATATCATGAATGTCACTAACTCAATAACTAGAAACTTAAGAATAAAACCCTAAACCCTAAACCTAAACAAAGCCTAAACCTAAACCATAAACTCAACCCTAAACCTAAACCCTAAACTCTAAATCCTAAATATTAAATAAACCTAAACCTAAACCCAAATTAACCTAAATAATCTAAACCTAAAACCTTAAATCTTAAACCCTAAACCCAAACCCAAAACCCTAAACCCTAAACCCTACAGCATAAACCCTAAACCCCTAAACCTTAAACCTTAAACAGAAAACCCTAAGAACCCTAAACCTAAAGAAATAAATCCTAGCTCCTATACCCTAAACCCTAAATAAATAAACATAAACCAAAACTTAAACCTAAAAATAAACTAAAATAAACCAAAAAAAAAATAAATCAACCAAAAATAAAGAAACTAAACTAAATAAAAATAAATTACAAACCTAAATAAAAATAAAAAATAAATTAAACTAAAATTAATAAAATAAATAAATTAAATAAACTAAATAAACCTATACCTACAAGTTTTCTTAATTTAAATAAAAACCCTAAACCTGAAATCCTAAAAACTAAACCCTAAATCCTAAACACTAAGCCCTAAAACCTAAACCCTAATACTATCCCTAAACCCTAAATAATAAATTCCCCAATAACCCTAAACCCTACCACCCTAAGCCCTAAACCACAAACCCTAAACCCTAAACCTTGAAACCCTAAACCATAAACCTTACACTATAAACCCTAAACAACCCTAAACCCTAAAAACCCTAAGCCCTAAAGCCTAAATGTTAAACCATAAACCCTAAACCCTAAAAGCATAAATCGTAAAACCTTAAACCCTAAACCCAAGACCCTAAATAAAACCTAAAGTAACTAAATAAATTAAAAAATAAACCAAAACACTAAAACCAAATAAACCTAAACCTTTACTTAAATTTAGAATGGGCAAAACCTGACGTAGGTACATCACCATCACTTCTAATAAAATGGAAATCTGAGGACTATATGGATGTGCTCGAGTGGTGGTGGTTAGGCTAGGAGTGATATGGTTAAATGGTGGCGAGGGGAGATGGATATCAGATGTCGCTACTTGAGATGGCTCATGGGAATTAGAGAACTTAAGAATAACGACTATTTAATTATGGAAGATTCTTTATTGAGACAATTCTAGTTATCTAGGGTTTTGATTTGCTCGCATTCATTTGTAATCTATTTTTCTGTGTCCAAAAACTTGTGTTACATGTTTGATGAATTCAAAAGAACAAATGTTTAAATTGAATTTATTCTATATTAAAAAAATCAAAAACCTTAAACCCTAATCTAAAACCTAAATCCTAAACCTAGAACCTAAACCTTAAATCCTAAACCCTAAACCCTAAAAACCCTAAATCCTAAACCTAAACTACCCCTAAACCCTAAAAAGCCTAAAGCCTAAACTCTAAACCCTAAATCGTAAACCCTAATCGCAAACCGAATACCCTATACCCTATACCCGAAAACCATAAACCCTAAATTAACATTTATCTAAACCTAAACCTAAAAAATAAACTTAAATAAAAAACATAAACTAAAATAAATAAATGAAACTAAATAAAAATTTAAATTAAACTTAATTAAAAAAATAAAATAAACTAAAATAAATAAAAAAATAAATTAAATACCTAAACCAATTCACTTTATTTTAAAAAATCTAATCCCTTAAAATTAAATAAAATTGTAAACTAAAACTAAACTAAATTTAAACCCTAAATTAACCCTAAACCCTAAATTAACCCTAAACCCAAAATATTAAACTTTAGATCCTAACCCTAAACACTTAAACCTAAACTCTAAACCTAAACTTAAATCATTCTAAACTCCAATCTAAAACCCTAAACTCTAAAATCATAAACTCTAAATCTAAATTAAACTTAAACTAAACTCTAGTCCTAAACTCTTATAATAAAATTCCATAAAATTTAATCTTAATCCTAAATCTATCTTAAACTTTAAACCTTAAACCTAAAACTATAACTAAACCTAAATTCTAAACCTAAACTCAACTCGTAAAATCATAAACCATAAACCCCTAACTTAAACCCAAGTAAACCTAAACTATAAACTCAAACCCTAACCCTAAACCTAAACCCACACTTTAAATCTAAACCTAAATAAACCCTTAAACCTAAATAATCCTAAACCTAAAACTTTAAATCTTAAACCCTAAACCTAAACCTAAAACCCTAAACCTAAACCTACACTTAACCCTAAACCTAAACCTAAATTAACCCTAAACCTAAGAACCTAAACCTAAAGCCTAAATGCTAATTCTAAACTTATCCTATACCCTAAACCCTAAATAAACATAAACCAAAGTTTAAAAAAAAAACTAAAATAAACCAAAACTAAAATAAATAAACCAAAAATAAAGAAACTAATCCAAATAAAAATAAATTACAAACTTAAATAATAATAAAAAATAAATTAAACTAAAATTAATAAAATAAATAAATTAAATAAACTAAATAAACCTATACCTACAAGTTTTCTTAATTTAAATAAAAACCCTAAACCTGAAATCCTAAACACTAAACCCTAAATCCTAAACACTAAACCCTAAAACCTAAATCCTAAAATAATCCCTAAAGCATAAATAATAAATGCCCCAATACCTAAAACCCTACCACAAGCTAAACAAACCCTAAACCCTAAACCCTAAACCTAAACCTAAACCAACCTTACACTAAACCCTAAACAAACCCTAAACCCTAAAACCCTAAGCTCTAAATGTTAAACCATAAATCCTCCCTAAACCCTACTTAAACCTAAACCCTAAAACATAAACCCTAAAACCCTAAACCAAAAACATAAACCTAAAGTAACTAAATAAATTAAAATAATAAACCAAAACCCAAAACCAAATAAACCTAAACCTTTTCCTAATCTAGAATGGGGAACCTTGACGGTACATCACCATCGACTAGGCTCAATCAAAAGGGGAGGTGAAGGTGGAGGTGGTTATCATAGTGGTTGTGGGAAAGGTGTGGGGATGGTCAAAGTGGTGGTTATGGAGGCGAAGTGATGGTGGTTATAGATGGGTGGTGAGGGAGAGATCGAGATATCATGGTAGATGTCGCTACTGATCGGGTGGCTAAGAACTAGAAACTTAAGAATGACCGATCCGATTTGCTAATTATGGAAGTGTATCTTTATAGTAGAGACAGTTCTAATTATCTAGGGTTATTGATTAGCTCCATGTGTGTTCATTTTTAATCTATGTTTTCGCTTGTGTCTTAGAAAACATGGTGTGTCACATGTTTGATGAATTCAAAAAGAATAAATGTTTAAATTAATTTTATTCTCTATTAAAAAAACCAAAAACTCCAAACCCTAATCTAAAACCTAAACCCTAAACCTAGAACCTAAACCTTTAACCCTAAACCCTAAACTCTAAACCCTAAAAAACCTAAACTATAAGCCCTAAACATTAAACCCTAAACCCTAAATCCTAAAACCCTTAACCCTAAACCCTAAACCCTAAACCCTAAAATCTAAACCCTAAACCCTTAACCCTAAAACCTAAACCATAAACCCTAAACCCTAATATTATTAAAAACTTAAAGGGAAAAAACCCCACCACTCGAGCCCTCTCCTTGTGTTCTAGAAATTTTCCTTTCCCGCTCTCATTTTCAGCTTTCTAGATGCTACTTGTTAGGTTTTTTGAGCGATCCTCAATGGATTCCTTCAGAGGGGCTTTGTCCCCTGAACTTATTTTAAGGCATGCCTGTGGTTATGTGCTTTGATTCGATGGTGGAAAACATTGCTAAGCCTTTTGAATTCACTTTGGTTGGAAAGTTTACTCTTTTAGTTGGTCTAATCTAGAAAACATTCACTCTTTCTTTTAGAGTCTGAAACTTTTAGGTTCTTTTATGATTGGATTAATTTGATCCCCACCACATTTTGATTCTGTTTATGAATGATTTGGATTACACTCATGTTTTCTCTCATCATTCTTATTTTGATTAAAATTTCCAAATGAGGTTGCTGAAATGGACTCACTATTTCATATTAAGAAAGAATCCCCAATTGTTTAGCTTTAGATTTCTCTCCTAATATGCATTCATTTCAAAACTATGAATTCCTTGTTGGGTGCCTTATTTTGGCCATTTCAAATTGATCAAGTAACTCATCATTTAACAATCCTTGTTGAATTGGACATTACCAAGAAACACCCTAAAGAAATCTAGTTGGTATCTAAAAATTATGGTTATATGTAAAGAATTGAATTTGAAAATTTCCCTACCTTTTGTTCTCACTGCAAAATCCTTGGGCCCGAGAATTATGAATGTTTCGTTCTTCATCCTCACCTAAAAAAGAAAATCCCTGTTAAAAAAACTTCTATTCCTAACCCTATGCCGACTATTGTTAAATATTAAAAAACTACTTTTGAAAAAAAAGGATTCTTTAAATGTTTCTAATAAGGCTTTTACTTCTTCTAAATAATTGAAGGCTTCTAATGTGAACAATAATAGCTTTTCTAAACTTTTGAATGAGGATTCTATTTCCTCCGATTCGATCCTTGCATCCTTGCTGGCTTTGATAGATGAAAATGAAGCTTTAATGGAGAACAAAAATGAGGAATTGAATATTATGCATCATTAATATGACTTTGATAATCGTTGATAAACCATTCCACATTCAAAATTTAGGATGATTTCTCAAAAGATTTTCTTTATCTAATAATTTTTAATGATGAGGAAGGCTTTGGTGCTCCCATTTGCCTTCTTAATAAATCAATTTTGCTCCCTCCCTTACTATTCTTGAAGCTCATTTATATTTAATAAATTCTAGAGTCTTGGAAGAAGGAGAATTCACTTCTCATCAAGTGATTTCTCCTAAATCTGGGACTAATGTTGCCAAATCCTTTTCGGATGATCATTCAAAGGAAAAAGAAAATGGTTTCCAAACATTCTATTCGAAAAAGATACAAATTGTTAAATATTTTCCTCCCAAATTTCCAAGAAACACTAGAGCTATTGCGCCTCCCTCTTCTCTTTTAACTACCCCCCCTTTTCTTTTCTTTTATGCTTAATTTTTTAGTTTGGAATGTTAGAGGGATTGGTACCCCTATCTCTTCATAAATATTAGAAATTTCACCAATAATATTTATTTACTTATTATTCTTGATAATTCATGCTAATAAAATTTACCATGTTGCTAGAATGATCGGTTTCAATAAAATGTTCTCTAATGTTAATAATAAGATTTGGTGTTTTTGGAATAACTTTATAGATGTTTCTATTCTTGATGATTTTATAAAGTTGTCAATGCTCAAATCTCTTATGGTGATTATTGTGTTTTGTTTTTTTTATGCATCTTGTAATAGATCTAGAAATCTTCTTCGTGATAACTTGACTAATTTTTGCACCTCTATCAATAAACCTTGGTTTGTTGGTGGTGATTTCAACACTATTGTGTTCTCTTCTGAATAAAGTGGTATTTATTCCATGGAAGAATTTTAAAAGCTTGTTCTGTTAATTTTGCTGAGCTCATGATTGTTAATAAAGCTATCGATATTTATTTAAACAAAGGCCTCTTTAATATTTAGATTGAAGTTGATGCTCTTCTTTTACTTAATATTCTCAATAATAAAAAATAGAGAAATAGATGTGCTCACTTTATTTGGTAACCATAGCTTACCTAAGCATCTACGTGGTCTAGTCAATTTGGATAACACTGAACTGCCTTACCTCAAATTTTAACCTTCTTGTATTTTGTTGATTTTTTGTTATTGTGGTTTTATTCAGACTATTTTTTGGTTGTTTAGTTGATGCTTCCCTCACAAAGAAGTGGTTTTTGTTCAGTTTATTTCTATGATTAAACCCCTTCCTCTTAACCTCATTCTATACTTGATTGACACATTTTGGGCCATAGTGCTTTTAATTAGTTTCCCAATCCTCTCAGACTGGTGATTTTCTTTCTGTGGCTCATGCTTTGCTTCTTTTGTCACACAACTAGTGATATTTTGAGGGTCTCTTGTTGGGTTGTGGCTATGGCCATTTTTGGCCTACCCCTTTTATTAATGGATGTTGGGTTTGCCTCTAGTATTGGCTGGCTATGGCCTTTTTCAAATTGGTTTTTTAGTTGGTATGGTTGGTTCTATTTTTATTTCTTCTTCCATCTGTGTAGTTATTTTGGGTGGTTATTTTTTTCATGCCTGTTGTTGGCCACTTCTAGCTTGGCTTAGTTTTGGGTTTTTTAGTGGTTGATGTTCTCCTTTCCTTGTTTGGCTTGGGGGACTCTGCTAGTTGGTTTTTCCCTCTGCCTTGTGGATTAGAGGTAGCTATTCTTGTGGATATTGTCTTCCCATTTTCTCCTTTGTGGTGATTGTATGCTCTTTGGGATTTGGAAGGGGTTTTATTTGCCTCTAGCCTTATTCCTTTCCTTCCTTGCTTTGTGGTTGGGTGGTCCTCCTTGGCCTTTGTCTCAAGGGTGACTAACATTTTTTTCTTGGTTATTTTGGGGATCTCTAGTGAGTTATGGTTTTATTTGTTTTATTCTTTCCCTTTTTTTGGGCTTTATTTTGTCTGCTGGTTGGTTTTGTTGGTTGACTGGGCTATTTTAGCTAGTTTTTGGGTATGGTTGGCTATGTTTAATGGTTGGTTAAGGTACTTTTGGTTGGGTTCTCAGGTTGGGTTTCTAGTTTACTCTTGGGTTGATTATCCTCTCTTGGGTGCAATTGCTTTTCCTTTGCTTTTGTTCTTGGTTTGGGTGTCAATTTTTTTGCTGCTCTGATTTCTCTTGTTGCTCATCCTATTGGTTGTTGTCCTGGGTGATTTTATTGGTTGTTTTGTTGATAGAGGATATGAGCTCATGTGATTTTTTTGTCCTATTTTAGGACTTATTGTTCGGTTGGTGCATGAGGAGTTTTTGGATACTATCTAGCCTAGGATGCTTGTGTTGTGGATTGGTTTTGGGATGTTGTTGGTATTGACTCCTGGTTTATTTGGCTCTCCTTGTTTCTGATATTTGCCTCTTGGTTGGTGGTGGTGGATTTGCTATTCTTTGGCTCCTTAGTGGTGGTTTTGATGGTAGTTTTGGATGCCCTCTTGGCCTCTTTATGGTATGTTTTCTCATTGACAAAGATATCTCCTACTATTTTGCTATTTGGGTGGAGGTTTTGCCTTTGGATTTGGGTTGCTAGTCTGAGATAGTCATGGGTTGTTGTTTTGCCTTTGGGACTATTTTGCTCGATTGTGTTGTTCCCCATTTTCGACTACCCCTTTTCGTTTCTTTTCCTATTGGTGGTGGCTTCGATGTAGTTACTGCTTGGTTAATATAGCTTGGGCATTGATCCTATTGTAACTTCTAGGATGTTGGCTTTGAGTGATTGGTTTGTTGTGGGTTTTTTTTGGTTCGCAGGTCTGCTAGTCGGCTATTTTTCTCTGTTTTGTTTGGGGTGAATTGGATCACTATGGACTAATTTTTCCTTGATGGTTGCTTATATCGATATGTTGGCTATGATGGCCTTGATGTTTCCTCATATCTTCTCTTAACATACATATGATTGTAACCCTTCTCATGAAGTTTGGATGCTCATATGTATTGTTTCCCTTGAGATGATCTTATAGCTGAGCCTTCTCTTTCTCCTTTTTTAATTGTTTACTTTATCCCTGAGCTGAGCTATGACCATTGCCTTTGTAGTTTTTGCGATTTCTTTCAAGGTTGGAAACATATGGAATGATCTTTACTCAATCAACCCAAGTACTGTTAATGTGGATCTTGCTTATCTTGACTTCTCAACGGGATCATGAGCTACTACTGACTACTCTTTTTATTGCTTTCTTGAGTTATATTAGTCTTATTTTGGGTCTTTTCTCATTTGCTTTTAAGTTGTTGTATTTGCTCTTTAATTTTTTTTCCATTGTACTTAGATGGGGTTTAGGACTTTAGGTTTCTTGTAACTCATGAAAAGAGAACTTTGAGCTTTACCCCTTTAAGGACATTATTTCCTTTATTTTATGGTAATAAAATTTAACTTTTCCTAAAGGAAAAAACCCTAAACACTAAACGCCAAACCCTCAACCCTAAAAAGCTAAAAACCTAAACCTAAACTAAATAAAACATATAATAAAATAAATAAAAATACCTAAACCTAAATAAAATGATAAAAACCTAAACTAAAACCTAAACCTAAACCTAAAAAGAAAATAAAATAATAAAATAAAAACTAAACTAGAATAAAAGAAATAAAAACCATGATAAAATAAAAACTAAACCTAAAATAAAATTCAAATAAAACTAATATAATATGAAATAAAAACTAAATAAAAACCTAAACCTAAAAAATAAACCTAAAAATAAATAAAAATTAAAACATAAATCACAAATAAACAAAAAAAATTAAACCTTAAAATAAAAATAAAATAAACCTAAACTTAAACTAAAATAAATAAAACCTAAAGCTAAACCTAAAATAAACTAAACTTAAGCCTAAACCTAAACTAAAATATAATAAAATAAACTAAAATTAAACCTAAACCTAAACTAAAAATAAAACCTTAAAATAAATCTAAAACCTAAACCTAAAAGAATACAATAAAAACTTAAACCAAATCCTAAAAATAAAAAAATAAAACTTAAACCTAAAAATAAAATAAAAATAAAACTAAAAAACCTAAACCTTAACCTAAAACATAAACTAAAATAAAAAAACCTAAATTAAAATAAATAAACCTAAAATAAATAAACAAAACTAAATAAAAATAAAAATAAACCTAAAGAAATAAAAAATAAAGTAAACTAAAATAAATAAATAAAATAAAATAAACTAAATAAACTTAAACCTACCAGTTTACTTAATTTTTTTTAAAAAACACTAAACCTAAAATCAACCCTAAATCCTAAACCATATACCCTGAAAACCCTAAACCTTAAACCCTAAACAATAAAACCATAAACCCTAAATCCTAAACCCTAAACCCTAAACCCTAAAACCTAAGACCCTAAACCCTAAACCCTAAACCCCAAACCCTAAAGCCTAAATCCTAAATCATAAACCCTAAACCCTAAAAAGCTAAAAACCTAAACCTAAACTAAATAAAACCTAAAAATAAAAAATTTAAAAACACCTAAACCTAAATAAAATAAAATAAAAACATAAACTAAAACCTAAATCTAAACATAAACCTAAACCTAAACGTAAACCTAAAAATAAAGTAAAATAAAAATCTAAACAAAACTAAAAAAACAAAATAAACCTAAAAATAAAGAACCTAAATATAATAAAAATTAAATGAAAAATAAAAATTAAATAAACCTAAAATAAAGTAAAATAAAAACTGAATAATAACCTAAACCTAGAAACTAATCCTAAGAATAAATAAAAAGTAAAACTTGAACCCTAAACTAAAAAAAAAACCTAAACCTCAAGTAAACAAAATAAAATAAACCTAAACCTAAACTAAAATAAACTAAACTAAAAGAAATAAAACCTAAAGCTAAACCTAAAATAAACTAAACCTAAACCCTAAACTAAATAAAATAAAATAAACTAAAAATAAACCTAAACCTAAAAATAAGCTTAAAATAAAAACTTAAAAGCTAAACCTAAAAAGATAAAATAAAAATCTAAACCTAAAAATAAAAAAATAAAACCTAAACCTAGAAAATAAAATAAAACTAAAACTAAACTAAAAATTAACATAAACCTAAACCTAAACCTAAAAAAATAAACTAATATAAAAACTTGAACTATAATAAATAAACAAAAAATAATTAAACTTAACTAAATAAAAATAAAAGTAAACCTAAATAAAAAAAAAAATAAACTAAAATAAATAAAATAAAATAAATAAACTTAAACCTACCGCATTTAATTTCAAAAGAAACCCTAAACCTAAACCCTAAACCTAAATCCTAAAACCCTAAACCCTAAACCTTAAACCCAAAACTAAGCTAAACCCTAAACCCTAAACCCTAAACCCCTTATAACTCGAAACCCTAAACCCTAAACCCTACAACCCTAAACCCTAAATTATAAACTAAACCCTAAACCCTAAACCCTAAACCATAAACCCTAAACCCAAAGCCCTAACCCTTGAACCCTAAACCCTTAAAACCCTAAACCTAAAGCTTAAACACAAAACCCTAAACCCTAAACCAAAACCCTAAACCCTAAACTTATTTTCATTTTTTGGCTTGAGCTGTGTTTTATTTTTGAACTCTAGCTTTTAGGTTGGCCTGAGGGTTGCTACCTGGTGGTTCCTCTCTTTTAAGCCAAGGTTAGCTGGGTTTTTTTGGCCTGGTGGCCGCTGTCTTCTCTACTTTGTTAGTCTGGTTTCTTTTGGATGAGATGATTTCTGCTCTGGCTTTATTCTATTTTCCGCACTAGTTGGTTTGTTGCCTCTCCTCTTGAACTCGAATTACTTTCTACTTATTTTTCATGGTTGGATAGGTGGCCTTCTTAATGGGAATTGATGTTAGTTGTTGCCTTTATGAACCTTATTTTGGATGCTCATATGTATTGTTACCCCTTGAAATGATCCTAAATGAGCTTGAGCCTTCTTTTTCCCGACTCTCTCCTTTTCCTCTCTTTATCCTTATCATTTTTAGCAATGACTTTTGACATTGTAATGTGCTGCAGATTTCTTTTATAGATTGGAACTTTAGAGAGGGAATGGTCGTTACTCAGTCAACCCAAGTGCTATTGATGTGGATCTTACTTACCTTGCTTTCTCAAAGAAATCATGAACTGCTGCTGACTTATTCTTTTACTATTTTTAAGATTTGTTTTAGTCTTACTCTATGTCTTTTTCTCTTATGCTTTTTAGCTATTATATTTTCTATTTTATTTTGTTTTCTTTTATTAATGTACTTAGTTGGGAGTTTAGCTCTTTAAGTTTCTAGGAGAGGAGTAGAATTTTACTACATTTTAAGGACATTGTATCTTTACCTTCTATGGTAATAAAATTCTAACTCCCCCCTCCCCTCTAAACCCTAAACCCTAAACAACACTAAACCCTAAAACCCTATAAACTAAACCATAAACCCCAAACCTCAAAACCTAAACCCTAAATAATAAACCTTAAACCCTAAACCCTAATCAGAACCTAAAATGTAAAAGCATAAAACTTAAAACCCTAAACCCTAAACTCTAACCCTAAATCCAAAACTCTGAACCCTAACCCTAACACAAAACCTTCAACCTCAAACCCTAAACCTTAAGGAACTAAAATAATAAAAAATAAACCTAAACCGTAAAACCTATTAAACCTCAACCTAAACCTAAACCCTAAGAATGGGGAACCTTGACGATGATAGAACATCACCCAACCAAAGCTTAGTCAAGATCTGTGGTGGAGGCGGATGCGATGTATCGCAGTGGTGGGGGATCTAGAGGTGCTGGATATGGAGGTGGTGCAGTGTGGTTAGGCTGGAAGTGCGACGGAGGTTATCATGGCGGAGGAAGGGAGAGATCGGGATATGATGGTGGATCGAACTGAGAGCCGGGTGATTCTAATGGGAACTAGAGAAATTCAAGAATTGATCTAATCGCCATTATGGAATTGTGTCTTTACAAGAGAGACATTCTAGTTATCTAGTGGTTTTGATTTCTATGCATGCTCAATTTTTATCTATGTTGTCTCTTGTGTCTTCAAAAACTTGGTGTGTTACTTGGTTGATGAAATCGAAAAGAAGAAATGTTGAATATGAATTTATTATTTATTTAAAAAAAACTCTAAACCCTAAACTAAAACCTTAACCCTAATCCTAAAACCTAAACCTAAACTTAAAAAATAAACTAAAATAAAAAACTAAACTAAAATAAATAAACCTAAAATAAATAAACTAAACAAAACAAAAAAAAATAAACCTAAATAAAAATATAAAATCAAAATAAACTAAAACAAATAAAAAACCTAAATAAAATAAATAAACCTAAAGCTATGAGTTTACTTAATTTACAAAAATAAAGAAAACTAAAACTATAAAAATGAAAATAAAAAAAACCCTAATTGAAAACTCTAAACCCTAAACTATAAAACCCAAAACCCAAAACCCTAAACCCTAAGACCTTCAACCCTAAACCCTAAACCCTAAACCCTAAATCCTAAACCCTAAAAACCTAAAAATGTATACCAAAACTAAATAAAACCTAAAAATAAAATACATAAAAATTGAAAACTAAATAAAATAAAATAAAACCTAAACTAAAACCTAAACCTAAACCTAAACCTAAAAATAAAATAAAATAAAAAATAAAAACTTAAATAAAATAAAATATATATAAAACCTAAAATAAACTAATAAATAAAATTAACAAAAATTGAAAAACTTAAATAAAATAAAAACAAAACATAAAATAAAAATAAAATAAATAAATAAATAACTAAATAAAACCAAACCTAAAATAAAGTAAAAAAATAAAAACAAAACCTAAACCCTAAACTAAAAAAAACCTAAACCAAAAATAAACAAAATAAAATAAATGTAAATCGAATCTAAAATAAATTGAAATAAAATAAAACCTAAACACTAAACTATATAAAAAATAAACTAAAAATAAACCTAAACCTAAACTAAAAAAATAAAACTTAAAAATAAACTTAAAATAAAAACATAAACTAAAAATAATAAAATAAAAACCTAAACCTAAACCTAAAAATAAACAATAAAACCTAAACCTAAAAAATAAAATAAATATAAAACTAAACTTAAAAATAAACATAAACCTAAACCTAAAGTAAAAAAATAAACTAAAGTTAAAATACTAAAAAATATATATAAACTAATTAAAGTAAAATTAAAAAAATAAACCTAAATAAAAATAAAATATAAAATAAACTAAAATAAATAAATAAATAAACTAAATAAATTAAATGAACCTAAACCTATGAGTTTACTTAATCTTAAAAAAAACCCTAAACCAAAAATAACCCTAAACCCAAACCTTACACCATAAACCCTAAAAATCCCTAAACCTTAAACCCTAAACCCCAAACTTTAAACCCTAAACCCTAAACCCTAAGACCTTCAACCTTAAACAATAAACCCAAAACCCTAAACACTAAACCCAAAACCCTGAAAACCTAAAAAATCTAAACCAAAACTAAATAAAACCTAAAATATAAATAAAAATTGAAAACTACATAAAATAAAAAAATAAAAAAATGAAAACCTAAACTAAAACCTAAACCTAAACCTAAACCTAAAAATAAAATAAAATAAAGATTAAAAATTTAAATAAAATAAAGAAAAACCTCAAATAAACTAAAAATAAAATTAACAAAAATTAAAAAACTTAAATAAAAATAAAACAAAACATAAAATAAAATAAAAAAGATAAAATAAAAACTAAATAAAAACCAAAACCTAAAAAATAAAGTTATAAAAATAAAAAAATAAAACCTAAACCCTAAACTAAAAAAAAAAAAATAAACCAAAATAAACAAAATAAAATAAATGTAAATCGAATCTAAAATAAACAAATAAAATAAAACCTAAACACTAAACTAAATAAAATAAAATAAACTAAAAATAAACTTAAACCAAAACTTAAAAAATTAAACTTAAAAATAAACTTAAAATAAAAACCTAAACCAAAAAAAAATAAAATAAAAACCTAAACCTAAACCTAAAAATAATTAATAAAACCTAAACCTAAAAAAAAAAACTAAACTTAAAAACAATTGTAAACCTAAACCTAAACTTAAAAAATAAACTAAACTAAAAAATCCTAAATAAAATATATAAACTAATTTAAATAAAATTAAAAAATAAACCTAAATAAAAAATAAATAAATAAACTAAATAAACTAAATGAACCTAAACCATGAGTTTACTTAATCTTAAAATCCTAAAAAACCCTAAACCAAACTAAACCATAAAACCTAACCCTAAACCCTAAAAAACCCTAAACCTTAAACCCTAAACCCCAAACTTTAAACCATAAACCCTAAACCATAAACCCTAAACCCTAAACTAACCCTAAACCCTAAAACCCCCCTACAACCCTAAACCAAAAATAACCCTAAACCCCAAACCTTAAACCCTAAACCCTAAAAACCCTAAAATTTAAACCCTAAACCCTAAAAAAAATAAACCCTAAACCCTAAACAATAAACTAACCCTAAACCCTAAAACCCTACAACCCAAAATCCCCACCCTAAACCCTAAACCCTAAACTCAAAACCTAAACCCTAAACCTCAAATTGTAAACCCTAAAAAAACACCTAAACCCTAAACTTATTTTCACTTTGAGTTGCTATGTTTTGACCTCCCCGCTTTGGGTTGGTGGATGCAACTTGGTGGTTCTATTAGCTATTGGTTTTTCGCCTTGTGGTTATTGTCTTCTCTACCTTATTAGTCTGGTTGTTGGTGGATGAGATGGTTTATGCTCTAGCTTTATTCTATTATCTGCATTAGTTGGTTTATTGGCTCTCCTCTTTAACTTGAATTACTTTTTGTTGGTTGATGGTTTCATTTTTAAGTTGTTTAGTCATTTGTGGTTGCTCACCCTAGTTTGGCTTGGTGACTACTACTTATTGGACTTTATCTTAAGTGTTCCAATCTTGGCTTTGTTGGTTGTTTCTCTATCAATTGGCATTTGTCTAGTGCTTGCTGAGGGTTGGTCCAGTTTTCCCTGGTTTGGAGCTTGGATGGGTATTTGGATAATGGTTGTTGTTGGTGTTCTAACTTTCTAGCCTTTCTCTGGGTTATTGTGATTAGTCTCTTGTAGTTTTTGTTTAGTGGCTTGACTGCTAGCTAATTCATGGTTGATTGCTCTTTGCTTAATGGTGCAAGATCTGAAACTCTATGAACTACTGGCTTTTGATGTTTTCTTGTTTCAAGTATGCTGGCTATGATGGCTTTGATGTTATTTACCTCTTCTCTCTTGTTGGTAGCATTACACATGATTGTAACCCATCTTTATGATGTTTGGATGCTCATATGTAATGTTGCCCCATGAAATGATCCTAACTGAGCCTGAGCATTCTCTTTCGCCTTTTCCTCTCTTTATGCTTATCCTTTTATCTATGGCTTTTGCCTTTGTAATGTTTTGTAGATTTCTTTACGTTTGATCTTTTATAGAGGAATGTTCATTACTCCAACCCAAGTGTTGATACTGTGGATCTTGCTTATCTTGCTTTCTCGAAGATATCATGAACTATCGCTCACACATCTTTTTACTATTTTAAGGATTTTTTTAGTCTTACTCTGTGTCTTTTCTATTATGTTTTTATTATTCTGTTTTTATGTTTTATTTTCTTTCCTTTTCTAATGCACTGATGGGAGTTTTCTTTAAGTTTCTTGTAGCTGAGAATAGTAGAATTTTAGAGCTTTACACCTTTTAAGGACATGGTATATTTTCCTTTCATGGTAATAAAATTCTAACTTTACCTAAAAAAACCAAAACAACCCTAAACCTTGAAACCCTAAATCTTAAACCCTAAATCGAAACCCTAAACCCTAAACCTCAAACCCTAAATTTTAAACCATAAACCATAAACCTTAAAACCCTAAACTCTAAATCCTAAACCCTAAACCCTAAACCAACCCTAAACCCTAAAATCCCTAAACCCTAAAGCCTAAACACTAAACCCTAAACTCTAAACCCTAAACCCTAATAACATAAAACCTAAAACCTAAAACCTTAAACCCTAAGCCCTAAGCCTTAAACCTTAACCTTAAGCCCTAAACCCTAAACTCCAAACCTAAACCTAAAGTAACTAAATCAATTAAAAAATAAACTTAAAAAATAAAACCTAATAAATTGAATCCTAAACATAAGCCTTAAGAAAGGGTAGAATCTTGACGATAGAAACATCACCGTCAACAAGGTTCAGTTTAGATCTGGCGGTGGAGGAGAAGGCTGAGGTGGCTGTTATCATAGTGGTGTTGGGGATCTCAATGTGATATGGAGGTGGTGGGGTAGTGGTGGTTATGGTCATGAGGAGCTAAGGTTACAACCATGATTGTGGTGGAGGGAGAGATCAGGGATATGATGGTGGATCCCGCTACTCGAGAGGCCGGGGTGGTTCTGATGGGAACTGGAGAAACTGAAGAACAGTCAATCCAATCTGCTACTTATGGTACTGTGTCTTTACACTTCAAACGATTCTAGTTATCTAGTGTTTTTGATTTGCTCTATGCATGCTCACTTTTTATCTAGATTGTTGCTTGTGTTTTAGAAAACTTGGTGTGTTACTTGGTTGATGAAATCGAACAGACAAAATGTTAAGTCTCAATTTGTTCTCTATTTAAAAAAAAACCCAAAACCCTAAACTAAAACCTAAACCCTAAACCTAAAACCTAAACCCTAAACACTAAACCCTAAACCCTAAACCCTAAACCCTAATCCCTAAAACCCCAAATAGTAAACCCTAAACCCTAAACCCTAAAACCTAAACCCTAAACCCTAAACCCTAAACCCTAAACCCGAAACCATAAACCCTAAACCCTAAACCCTAAAATCATAAAACTTAAACCCTAAATCCTAAACCCTAAACCATAAAAAGCTAAAATGCTAAACCTAAACTAAATAAAACCTAAAAATAAAATAAATAAAAAAACATAAACTAAAATAAAATAAAATAAATAAATTAAAATAAATACTTAAACTAAAACCTAAACCTAAACCTAAACATAAACTTAAAAATAAAATAAAATAAAATAAATAAAAACTAAACTAAAATAATAAAAATAAAATCTTAAACTAAACTAAAAACATAAAAAAACATAATTAAAATAAAAACTAAAGCTAAAATAAAAATTAAAATAAAATAAACCTAAAATAAGATAAAATAAAACTAACTAATCCTAAAAAATAAACCTAAAAATAAATAAAGAGTAAAACTAAACCCTAAACTAAAAAAAATATCTAAACCTAAAATAAAAATTAAATAAACCTAAACCTAAACTAAAATAAACTAAACTAAAATAAACTAAACCTAAACCTAAACCTAAACTAAATAAAATTAAATAAACTAAAAATAAACCTAAACCTAAACTAAAAAATAAAACCTTAAAATAAACCAAAAATAAGAACCTAAAACCCTAAACCTAAAAAATTTAAATAAAAACCTAAACATAAACCTAAAAAAAAAATAAAAGTTAAACCTAAAAAATAAAATAAAAATAAAACTAAACTAAAATAAAGAACCTAAACTAAAATAAATAAACCTAAAATAAATAAACGAAACTAAATAAAAAATAAAAAAATAATAAAATAGATAAATAAAAACTAAATAAACCTAAACCTACCAGTTTACTTATTTTAAAAATAATAAAAAATAGAAAAAATTAAAATTAAAATTACAAAACCCTAACCCTAAACCCTAAACCCTAAAAGTAACCCTAAACCTTAAACCTAAAACCTAAAACCCACAACCCACAACCCTAAACCCTAAACCCCAAACCCTAAACCCTAAACGCTAAACCCAAAATCCAAAACCCTAAAAACCTAAAAATATAAATCAAAACAACTAAATAAAACCTAAAAATAAAATAAATAAATAAACCAAAACCTAAAAAAATAAAAATTTAAACTAACTAAACCTAAACTTAAACCTAAACCAAAACCTAAGAAAATAAAATAAAACCATAATCCTAAACCTAAAAAAAAAAAAATAAAGCCTAAACCTCAAAAATAAATTAAAATAAAGCTAAACTAAATAAATAAACCTAAACTTAGACCTAAACTTAAAAAAAATAAACAAAAATAAAAAACCTAAAGTAAAATAAATAAAGCTAAAATAAATAAACTATACTATATAAAAACAAAATAAACCAAAATAAAAAAATAAAATAAAATAAAAAATAAACTAATAGAATAACTAAACCTAAACCTACTAGTTTATTGAATTTAAAAAAATCAAAAAATCAAAAATAAAAAAGCTCTCACCCTAAACCCTAAACCACAAACTCTACACCCTAAACCCTAAACCCTAAACCTTAAAACTTTAAAACCTAAACATAAGCTAAATAAACCTAAAAATAAAATAAACTAAAAAATAAAAAGTAAACTTAAATATAATAAATAAAAATCTAAACTAAACTAAAAAAATAAAATAAACCTAAAAATAAAAAACCTAAATAAAATAAGAACTAAACATAAAATAAAAATAAAACAAACCTAAAAAACAAATTTAAAAATAAATCCTAAAAATAAATAAAATAAAACATAAACCCTAAACTAAAATAACCTAAACCTAAAATAAACAAAATAAAATAAACCTAAACCAAAACAAAAATAAACTAAACTAAAATAAATAAAACCTAAACCTAAACCTAAAATAAACTAAACCTAAATCCTAAACTAATAAAATAAAATAAACCAAAACCTAAACTAAAAAAAGTAAAACCTAAAAGTAACCCAAAAATAAAAACCTAAAACTTAAACTTAAGAAAGTAAAATAAAACCTAAACTAAACCTAAATAAAAAAATTTAAACCTAAACCTAAAAAATAAAATAAAAATAAAACTAAACTAAAAATAAACATAAACCTAAACCTAAACCTAATAAATAAGCTAAAATAAAAAACCTAAACTAAATATAAAATTTAAAATAAAACTATATAAAAATTAAAAATAAAATAAATAAAAATTAAATTTAATAAACCTAAACCTACCTCTTTACTTAAATTTTAAAAAATACCATAAACCTAAAATAAACCCTAAACCCTAAACCCTAAACAATAAACACTAAAAAATCCTAAACCTTAAACCGTAAACCTTGAAACCCTAAACCCTAAACCATAAACCCTAAAAAATCAAAAACCCTAAACCTTTAACACTAAACCATAAAAAACCTTAAATCTTAAACCCCAAACCTAAAACTTTAAACCCTAAAAAACCATAAACCCTAAACCATAAACCTAAAACCCCTAACCCTACAACCCTAAACCCTAAACCATAAACCCTAAACTTTAAACCCTAAACCCTAAACCATCAAAACTATAAACCCTAAATCCAAAACCCTAAACCATAATCCTTAAACCCTATCCCTAAACCCTAAACCTAAACCCGGACTTTTTTACTCCCTGAAGTTATGTTTTTGACCTTTTGCTTTTGGGTTGGCCTAGTGGTTTCTACTTGGTGGTTCATATCTTTCTAGCCTGGGTTGGCTTGGTTTTGTTAGCTTGGTGGTTGTTGTCTTGTCTTCCTTATTACTTTGGTTGCTGGTGGATGAGATAGTTTCTGCTTTGGATTTATTCTATTTTTGCACTGGTTTATTTGTTGGTACTCCTCTTGAACTCAAATTACTTTCTACTAGTTTTTCATGGTTGGATGGGTGGCCTTCCTAGTGGGAACTACTATTGGTTGTTGCCTTTCTGAGCCTTCTTTTGGAGAATTTCAGGCCTACTTTTTTGGGGGTTTCCTCCCAGTACCTTGTTGTTTATTATTGGATACTTCTTTGGCTTGGTATTTTGTTTGGTTATTCTCCTGGGATTAGCCTCTACTCAGTATGTTGTTCACAGCACATTTTGTGTTATTATTATGCTTCCTGTCGGGTTAGTCTTTGTTGCTAGGGAAGTTGGGTTTTTCGGTCCTGGCTAACTATGATGTTGCCTTTTTATGGTGGCTATGGTTCTTTTGGACCTCTGTTGTGAGGTGCTTTGTTGGTTTTATGCTTTTCATTAGCTGCTGGGGATGCTTCATTTGTTGGTTAATTATGATGGGTTGTTCTTAAGTGGTTGACTTATGGCTATTTTACTTAGCTAGTTTTGTTGGAGGAGTTTTAGTTTTCCTTGTAATCTTGGTTGGTTGATTTCTTTTTCCTTGTTGCTCTTTTCCTTCTTCTTGGAAAATTTGCTGGAGCCTTTTGATGTGCTTGCCGAGCCTTTATTGATCCTTTTGGATTGGACCTTTTAGTTTCTGGTGGTTGGTGGCAACATTTTGTGTGGCTGTTTTATCTTCATGTGATTTGCACTAGATGTAGCTTCTGTTTCCTTCAGTTGACGGTTTCATTTTTGAGCTATTTAGTCATTTGTGGTTGCTCACCTTAGTTTAGCTTGGTGATTGCTACTTGTTGGAACATTAGCTTGAGGGCTCATATCTTGGTTTTGTTGGCTATTTCTCTCACAATTTGTCTAGTTTGGTTGGTTCGTTTTCTATAGTTGGAGCTTGATGGGTATTGGATAATGGTTTTGTTGGTGTTATGACTTTGTTCTAGCCTGGGTTTTTTTTTGATTAGTCTATTGTGGTTTTTTTGGTGGTTTGGCTACTAGTTGCGGCCAGCTCTTTATTTAATGGTGCGTGATCTCAAACTTTACTGACGGTTGCTTGGATGTTTTCTTATATAAGGTAAGGTATGGATTTGCTCTCTCGGTTGGTAGCATTACATATCATTGTAACCCTTCTTTATGATGTTTGATGCTCATATGTATTTCCATTTGAGATGACCCTAACTAAGCTCGAGCCTTATCATTCTCCTTTTCCTCTCTTTATCTTTATCCTTTTTAGCTATGAATATTGCCTTTATAGTGTTTTGCATATTTCTTTTAAAGGTTGGAACTTTATAGAGGGAATGGTCGTTACTTAGTCAAGCCAAGTGTTGTTGTTGCGAATCTTTCTTATCTTGCTTTCTCAAAAGAATCATGAACTTTATAGTGTCTTGCTTTTTCTCTTAAGCTTTTTAGCTGTTGTATTTCATCTTTTTTTTTCTTTTCTTTTTCTAATGTACTTAGATGGGGGTTTAGCTCTTAGTTTCTTATAGCAGAGAATTTTAGATCTTTAGCACTTTTAAGGACATTGTATCTTTTCCTTTTATGGTAATAAAACTCTAACTTTCACAAAAAAACCTAAACCCTAAACCATAAACAACCCTAAACCCTAAACCATAAATCATAAACCATATACCCTAAACTCTATTAAAAAGAAAATAAAAAAACATAAACCCTAAACCTTAAACTAAAACCTAAACCCTAAACCTAATACCTAAACCTTAAACCCTAAAACCCTAACGAGAAACCCTAAACCATAAACCTTAAAACTTAAACCTAAATAAAAAATAAACAAAAAAAAATAAAAACCTAAACCTAAATGTAAAAATAAAAACTAAACTAAAATAAAAAATATAAAAACCTAAACTCAACTAAAAGATAAAATAAACCTAGAAATAAAAAACTTGAATAAAATAAAAAGAAAATAAACTTAAAATAAAAAGAAAATAGACTTAAGATAAAATAAAATAAAAACTGGATAAAAACTTAAACTTAAAAAATAATCCTAAAAATAAATAAAAAATAGAACCTACACCTTAAACTAGAAGAAAACTAAAACTTAAAAAAAATAAAATAAACCAAAAAATAAATCTAAACAAAAAATAAAATAAACTAAACTAAAATAAATAAAACTAAACCTAAAACTAAATAAAATAAAACAAACTAAAATAAACCTAAGCTAACCTAAAAATAAAACTTCAAAATAAACCTAAAATAACAACCTAAAACCTAAACCTAAAAAAATAAAATAAAACCTACACCTAAACCTATATAAAATAAAACCTAAAAAAAAATAAAATAAAATAAAAAACTAAACTAAAAATAATCCTAAACCTAAACATGAACTTAAAAATAAACTAAAATTATAAAATCTAAAATAAATAAACTATTAAATAAAATAAAATAAACCTAAAAAAATAAAAAAATATAATAAACTAAAATATATAATAAACTAAATATATCTAAACCTCTGGTTTGCTTAATTTTTTTTTGCAAACCTAAACCCAGAACACTACCTAAAACCCTAAACCCTAAATCATGAGCCCTAAACTCTAAACCTAAACCCTACCCTAACCCCTGGGCCTGCATGACCTACTATGACCTCCTGGGCCACAGGCCTGGGCCCAGGCTCCCAAACCCTGGGCCCTAATGGCTCCAGACCTGACTAATTGTACAAACCCAAATGATAAACCACACCCTGGGCCCTGACCCTAAACTCCTCCCCACCTGACTAAATCTACCCTAAACCCCCACTCACTCCCTAAACCTAAACCACATTAAATCCTCACTAGCTAAATCCTCACTCCCTAAATCTAAATCCTAAACCTGCAAGCTAAACTAAAATCATAAAACTAAACCACAAACTAAACCCAAAAGAACCACAAACCTAAACCATATCCCAAACCAACCTAAACCCCAAACCCTAAGCCTAAACTTAAAGTAACTAAATAAATTAAAAAATAAATCTAAACACTAAAACCTAGTAAATTTAAACCTATACCTAACCCCATAGAATGGACAAAACCTTGACGGCAGGAACATTACCATCAACCAGGCTCAGTCTAGATCTGGCGGTGGAAGTGAAGGTCGAGATGATGATTATCACAATGGTGGTGGGAGATCTGGAGGTGTTGGTGGATATGGAGGTGGTCGTCGGAGCAGTGGTGGTTATGGAGGTGGGAGGAGCAACGAAGGTTACGGCCATGGTGGTGGTAGAGTGAGAGATCGGGGATATGATGGTGCTCCTACTCGAGAAGTCAGGGTGGTTCTGATAGGAACTGGAGAAACTAAAGAACCATCGATCCGATCATCTGCTTATGGAAATATGTCTTTACAGTAGTGATGGTTCTCTTTACCTAGGGTTTTTGATATGCTCTATGCCTGCACATTTTTTATTTAAGTTATTGCTTGTGTTTTGGAAAATATGGTGTGTTACTTGGTTGATGAAATCGAAAAAAAATTTCGAATCTAAATTTGTTCTATGTTTTAAAAAAAAAAAGCAAAAACCCTAAACTTAAAACTTAAACCCTAAATCTTGAACCCTAAACACTAAACCCTAAAAACCATAAACCCTAAATCGTAAACCTTAAACCCTAAACCCTAAACCCTAAACCCTAAAACCCTAAACCCTAAACCCTAAACCTTCAACCTTAAACCCTAAACTCGAAACCCCAACCCCTAAACCCTAAACATGAAACTCTAAACAAACCCTAAACCTCCTAAGACCAAAACCTAAACTAAATAAAACCCAAAACTAAAATAACTAAAAAATCCTAAACCAAAATAAAGAACAATTAAAATAAAATAAAACCTAAATTACATAAACTAAACCTAAAGAAATAAATAATAAATTAAAAAACTAAAATAAAATAAATAAAACCTAAAACTAAAATAAAACATAAAATTAAAAATAAACCTAAAATAAAATAAAATAAACCTAAAATAAAACTAAAATAAATATTAAAAAAAATAAAACTACAAATAAATAAAATAAAACATAAACCCAAACAAAAAAAAAGTTAAACTAAAATAAAATAAAACCTAAACCTAAACTATAATTAAACTAAAATAAATATAACCTAAAATAAACTAAACTAATCCTAAACCTAAACTAAATAAAATAAAATAAACTTAAAATAAACCTAAACCTAAACTAAGATAAAATCTAAAACCAAAAAACCTAAACCTAAAATAAAATAAAGACCCTAAACCAAAATAAAAATAAAGCCTAAACCTATAAAATAAAATTAAACTAAATTAAAAAATAAACCTATACTTGAACCTAAACCTAAAAAATAAACTAAAAACCTATACTAAAATAAATAAACCTAAAATAATTAAATGAATACAAAATCAAAATAAACTTAAATAAAATAATATAATAAACTAAAAAAAAAAAAAATAAACTAAATAAACCTAAACCTACTTGGTTTGCTTAATTAAAATAAATAAATAAAATTAAAAATTAAAAACCTAACCCTACCCTAAACCCCAAACTAACCTAAACTCAAACCCTAAACCCTAAACCCCAAACCCTAAACCATAAACCTAAATCCTAAAGCCCAAACCCCAAAAATTTGAAACCTAAACCTAAAATAAATAAAATATAAAAATAAAATAAAAAACCCTAAACCTAAATAAAATATAAAAATAAAATAAAATAAAAACCTAAACTAATGCCTAAACCAAAACCTAAAAATAAAATAAAATAAAAAATTAAAAATAAACAAAAATAAAATAAATAAAATCCAAACTAAATTAAAAAAAAATAAAATAAAAATAAAAATAAAAAAAAATTAAATAAAATCAAAACTAAACATAAAATAAAAAAAATTAAACCTAAAATAAAATAAAATAAAAACTAAATAAAAACTTAAACCTAAAAAATA
The DNA here is from genome assembly GCA_021442155.1 of Cymbidium sinense. Taxonomy (NCBI): domain Eukaryota; kingdom Viridiplantae; phylum Streptophyta; class Magnoliopsida; order Asparagales; family Orchidaceae; genus Cymbidium; species Cymbidium sinense. Next base: position 107,189 of record JAKCPB010001571.1, on the reverse strand, counting down.
AACCTAAAAATAAAAAAAATAAAACCTAAACCTAAACTAAGAAAAAACCTAAACCTTAAATAAAAATGATAAAATAAACCTAAACCTAAATTAAAATAAACTAAACTAAAATAAATAAAACCTAAACCTAAACCTAAAATAAACAAAAAAATCTTAAACTGAATAAAATAAAATAAACTAAAAATAAACCTTTACCTAAACTAAAAGTAAAACATAAAAATAAACCTAAAATAAAAACCTAAAACCTAAACCTAAAAAATAAAATGAAAACCTAAACCTAAATTTAATGAAAAAAAACCTAAAGAAAATTAATTAAAATACAACTAAAAAAAACATCATCCTAAACCTAAACCTAAAAAAAATTAACTAAAATAAACCTAAACTAAAATAGATAAACAAATAAATAAACTAAACTAAATAAAATAAATATATACCTAAATAAAAAAATAAAGAACTAAAAACAACTAAATAAACTAAATAAACCTAAATCTACCACTTTACATAATTTAAAACTAAACTAAATAAAAAACCCTAAACCCTAAAAAAACCCAAACCTTAAACCTTAAAAACCTAAACCCAAAATCATAAACTAACCTAAACCCTAAACCCTAAACCCTCAAAACCATAAACCCTAATGCCTAGACACTATACCCTAAACCCTAAACCTTAAATCCTAAACCATAAACCCTAAACCCTAACCCTAAACCTAAACCCTAAACCCTAAACCATAACCCTAAACCCTCAACTTATTTTCACCTTTTGGCTTGAATTGGGTTATGTTTTTGTTCACTTTCTTTTGGGTTGGCCTGGTGGTTGCTACTTTGGGGTTCTTGTCTTTTCAGCCTAGGTTGGCTAGGTTTTTTCAGCCTGGTAGTTGTTATCTTCTTTGCCTTGTTACTCTAATTGCTGGTGGATGAGATGGTTTCTGCTCTAGCTTTATTTTGTTTTCTGCACTAGCTGGTTTGTTGGCTCACTCTTGAACTCGAATTACTTTTTTGCTAGTTTTTCATGGTTGGATGGGTGGCCTTCTTGGTGGGAACTACTGTTGGTTGTTCCCTTTTAGGCTTCCTTTGAAAAATTTCCTGGCTATTTTTTTGCGGGTTGCCTCCCAGTTCCTTGTTGTTTGTTGTTGGATCCTTCTTTTGCCTTTATTTTGTGTTTGGTTATTCTCCTAGGATTAGCCTCTACTAGGTCCTTTGTTTGAAGCACATTTTATGTTGTTATTATGCTTCTTGTCGAGTTTGTCTTTATTGCTGGGGAAGTTTAGTTTTTCGGCTTGTCTTAGCTAGCTACTGTTGTTGCCTATCTATTGTGGTTGTGCTTTTTTTGGAACTATATTGTGTGGTGCTTTGTTAGATTTTTCCTTTTCCTTGGCTGCTGGGGATGCTTCCTTTGTTGGTTACTTATGATGAATTATTCTTTGGTGGTTGCCATATGGCTATTTTGCTAAGCTAGTTTGGTTGGAGGACTTTTAGTTATCTTTCAAATCTTAGTTGGTTGATTTTTTTTCCTTTTTGTTGGCGGTTTCTTTATTAGTTGGCATGGGTATGGTGCTTGCTGATGGCTGGTTCTTGTTTTCCCTAGTTTGGAGCTTAGATGGGTATCTGGATAATGGCTATTGTTAGTTTTCTGACTTTATGCTAGCCTCTCTCTAGGTTATTGTGATTAGTCTGTTGTGATTTCTATTTGGTGGTTTGCCTGCTAGCTAGTTGCTGATCGGTTGCCCTTTGTTTAATGGTGCAGGATCTGGAACTCTACGGACTATTGGCCTTGGATGTTTGCTTATATCAGGTATACTGGCTATGATGTCTTTGATGCTACTCACCTCTTCTCTCTAGTTGGTAGCATTATATATAATTTTAACCCTTCTTTATGAAGTTTAGATGCTTATATGTATTGTTTCCCCTTGAGATGATCCTAACTGAGTCTGAGCCATCTCTTTCGCAGCTCTCTTCTTTTCATCTCTTTATCCTTATCCATTTTAGCTAGGACTTTTGCCTTTGTAGTGTTTTATAGATTTCTTTTATAGGATGGAACTTTACAAAGGGAATGGTCGTTACTCAGTCAACCTAAGTGTTGTTGCTATGGATCTTGCTTATATTTCTTTCTCAAAGGAATCATAAACTGCTTCTGACTCATCCTTTTACTACTTTCAAGATTTGTTTTCATCTTACTCTATGTCTTTTCTCTTATGCTTTTTAGCTATTGTATTTCCTCTTTTGTTTTCTTTTCTTTTTCTAATGTACTTAGATGCTTAGCTCTTTAGGTTTCTTGTTGTTCTCATTATAGAATTTTAGAGCTTTACCGCTTTTAAGGACATGGTATCTTTTCCTTTTCTGATAACAAAATTCTAACTTTCCCCCTAAAATAATCCTAAACCCTAAACCCTAAACAACCCTAAACACTAAAACCTAAACCATAAACCATAAACCCTAAACCCTAAAAAGCTAAAAACTAAACCTAAACTAAATAAAATCTAAAAATAAATAAAACCTAAACCAAAATAAAATAAAAAATAAAAAAATAAAATCAAACCTAAACTTAAACCTAAAAAAAATAAAATAAAATAAAAACTAAAATAAAATAAATAAGAACCTAAACTAAACTAAAAATAAAAAATAATAAAATAAAAACTAAACCTAAAATAAAAATAAAATAAAATAAGAACTAAATAAAAACATGAACCTAAAAAATAAACCTCAAAAATAAACCCTAAACCCTAAACCCTAAAGCTAAAAATAAAAACCTAAACCTAAACCCAAAACCCTAAAATTTAAAAATTAAAAAGAAACCCTAACTCACCCTAAACCCTATGCCCTAAAACTCTAAACCCTATATCCTAAACTACAACTCAAACTCTAAACCTCCTCTGCCATTTTCTTAGGTGTTCCCTTGTGACTTTCTTAGGGCTTGGCCGATTTTCGATCCTTCTTGATCATAATTTTTGGGCTTTTTGCTCTCTGTTCGACCGCTAATGTGATCCCTTGTTCTATCAATGGGGTGCGCTTCGAAACCGAGCTCTTTCTTGGATGCATCGTAGGCTTCAATTTCAAGGTATTATGGATTTGACTCCACCCATTACTCTGCCTACTGTTAAGTCCTTCAAGGATGCATTATCTAGTAAGAACACTTCCCCTAATGCTTCAGTTAACTTGATCTCAACATCTTTTCATGGAATGTTGATCTCAACATTTTTTCATGGAATGCCTATTATAATGTGCTTGGATCTTGATGTGGAAAAGTTGGCAAAGCCATTTGAATTCTCTTTAGTTGGTAAATTTTCCTTACATTGCCCAACTCTTGATAATATCTGATCCTTTTTTCATAGCTTAAAGCTCTCTAACATTTTCACTATCGGATTGATTGATCCTAGGCATGTCCTTATTCAACTATCTAATGACTTAGATTACTCAAGAGTTTTTGCTCATCGCTCATACTTTGTGTATAATTGTCAAATGAGACTTTTGAAATGGTCTCCTCTTTTTGATGTAAAAGAGGAATCCCTATTGTTCCTCTATGGCTTGCCCTTCCTAATATAAGAATACATTACGTTACACATCAAGTCCTCTTTGCGGTTGGGGCTCTCTTCGATCGGCCTCTCGAAATTGATCAGCCACTACTGCAAGATCATGGCCATCAGTTGCTCGTACTTTAGTTGAGATTGATATTACCAAAAAGCATCCAAAAGAAGTATGGATTGGCCCTGAGAAATTTGGCTATAATCAAAAAGTGGAATTTGAAAATTTCCCTATTTATTGCACGCACTGTAAGATTCATGGTCATGATCATTCTGAATGCTTTGTGTTGCATCCTCATTTTAAAAAGATTAAACTATCGGATCCTAATCCCTCACTAGCAAATGAAAAAACCAATAAATTGGCTTATGTGCCTAAAGTTCCTCAAAAGGGATTTTTATCTACTAATTTGTCTATTGGAGAGCATTTGGAGTAGGTTAATAATATGGCTCATGTGGTTCATGAGGACGCCAATGATAACTTACCTATTATTGCTTCTAATTGTAATACTTTGTTTCCTCTAGACAATACCTTGATTCATTCTACCTTAGCTCTTTTGGCTTGTGAACTGAGACTCATATGAACCCTTGTGACTTGAATGGGAACTTTAGGTGGATCAAAATTTGAAAACTAATTCTAAAAGTGCCCATATGATGATAGTTCAAAATCTAAAAAATGTTGACTCTTTGGTAGTGGAACAAAATCTAAAAAGTATTTCTGAAATTGAACATGAAAATTATTATTAATGGCTTCATAACCTCTCCTTCTCCTACCCTTCAGAGTGATACTCAGGCTAACCCAACTCCTCATCTTAATTGACACAAAGAAGGGGAAATTATAATTAGGAATGTTTTGATGGATATTGGCCCCTAAATTTCACAAACCACTCTCTCTCGGATGGAGATACTTTGGACATAGATAGACCTTTTCAAACTGTTACTAAGAAAAAATCCTTTAAAGATAGAATGTTCACTAATAGCTCCACTAGAACCACTAGATCTTCTCTAACTTCCCATAAATGATTACATCATGTGTCTTTCTTCTTCTTATTTTTTCTTATCCTTTTGTTATCTTTTTTCTTTTCTTCTTATTTATTATGATTAATTTACTTATTTAGAATGTTAGGGGTATTGGGACTCTCATTGTACGGAACCTTGTTAGAAGCCTTTGTCGCACTCATAACATAGCCTCACTTGATATTATTGAACCATTCATGCACTCTTCTAAGATCACTCAGGTTGCCAGAATGCTTGGCTTTCAAAACTCCTTTCATAATATTAGCAATAAAATTTGCTATTTTTGGAATAATCTAGTCAACATCTCTATCCTTGTTGACCTTCATCAATTGGTTAATGTTCAAATCTCATTGGGTGAATTTTCGCTGGTTCCTTTATTTATGCTTCTTGTAATTGAACGGTAGGAGCATCCTTTGGGATAACTTAAGAACTTTGCCTCCTCGTCAACAAACCTTGGTTGGTGGTGATTTCAACACTATTCTTGCTTCCTCTGAAAGAAGGGGAGGATGCTCTCCTAACATTCATTCCATGGAAGACTTTTCTAATATGATTCTTGATTGTAATCTGATTGATATTGGTTTTTTGGGTTCCAACTACACGTGGCAAAATTCTATACTTTGTTTGGGGCTTGGGCCCTCTTTAATTCCCTTTGGATCAATCAATGGCCTCTTACTTCAGTTGAACATTTAAGAAGAACTTTATCGACCACTTTGATTTACTAAAATCCATCCACTAAACTATCCTCCTACTCCTTTTAGATTCCAAAATATGTGGATCCAACATAGTGATTTCATTAATGTTGTTTCCATTAATTTGCAGGCCCCTATTCATCATGATAATTCCATTAAAGGCATGATTGGCCTTTGGCTTAAGCTAAAAAGGCTTAAAAAAATCTAAATTAGTGGAACAAACATCATTTTAAAACTTTTTTTTGCAAATCTCAAAAATATGGAACAACTTGTTTACTCTCTTGAATATGCTATTTTGACTGACTCTAATAAGCTTGATGATTTCAATGCAGCTAAAGATAACTTGATTAATTATAAGAATATGAAGGAAACCTTTTGGCACTAAAAGTCTGCTAGCAAACATATTGAGGATGGTTACAGAAACACAAGGTATTTCCATGCTCTTTTTTTAAAAAAGAAAGCCTTAAACTCTATTAAAAAAAAATCTAAAATGATAACAGAACCTGGATTACTGACAATCATGATATTAAAGATTTTGTCATACATCATTTTCAAAATTTATTAAACAACAACCCCTCCTTAGAAGCCATCTCCAACACACATTTGATCTCCTCTACGATCTCTAATGATGAAAACCACTTACTCAGTTTATGTCCTATGAAAGATTGGTTGTATTCTCAATAGCATGAATATTGATTCTGTTGCTGGCCCTCAAGGCTACTCAACTTAATTCTTTCAACATTATTGGCCTATTATTAAGACTGACCTTGTTGATGAAGTTGTTGATATTTTGAGGGTAACCCTTTACCTAGATATTTTTTCGCACTTCCATTGTTCTCATTCCCAAAATTAATAATAATCCTAATCTTGGGGATTTCACCTATCAGCATTTGCACCTTCTTCCATAAACTAATTTCTAATTTAATTGCTCATAGAATTAGTCCGCTACTGCCTAAAATTATTTCCCCAACCAAACTGGCTCATTAAAGGTAGAGCAATATCTGATAACATACTTTTAGCACAAGAGCTGATTTATGACATTGATGTTCCTATCAGAGGTGGTAACATCCTTTTTAAACTGGACATCACTAAAGCTTTTGATAACCTCTCTTGGGATTTCCTCTTTCAAATTCTTCATATTCTTGGGTTTTTAGGTTATTTTATCCGCCTCATCAAAAATTGCATTACAAATGTTTGATTCTCTATTATCATGAATGGTGAATCCCCAAGTTTTTGCCCTTCAAAGCATGGTTTGAGCAAGGGGATCCCCTATCCCCCTCACTTTTTATTATTGCTATTGAATATCTATCAAAGTCGAATGATCTTTTTTACAATAATCCTAGGATGTTTTATAGAACTCAAGGTGGTCTTCTGTCACTCATCTTAGTTTTCTTTGATCACTTTATAATCTTTTGCAATGCCTCAATTCCTCACATTAAACTATTAAGAATCTTTTAAATAAATTTGGTTGGCATCTTTTTCTCAATGAAGGCAAAAGTTGTTTCATTCATTCTTCTAAAATCCCTAGCAATAGGACCAACCAAATCTTGGGAATTACTAATTTTCAACATCAATAACTTCCTATTAAATATCATGGTGCTCCTATTTTTAAAGTTCAAAAAAGATCTCACCTTTTTGATGAGCTAATCCAAAAAATTCTAATAAAATTTTTGTTTGGGAATTTGACTTACTTTCTTTTGGTGGTAGGTTCACTTTGATTAAGAGCACCCTTAACTCCATGCCTTTGTATCTCATTCAAACCATTATGCTGACCAACTTTATCATTAACAGAATTGAGTAGCTCATTAACAACTTTTTTTAGGGATCTAACAATTCCTCTAAAAAAATGCACTGGACCTCTTGGTATAAAACCTGTGGCACTTTTGCTGAAGGTGGTCTTGGATGTAAACCAATGAAGGAAACTATCACTACTTTTTCTTATAAACTTTGGTGGAATTTTAGGAAAAACAATAGTCTATGGGCTAATTTTATGACTGCTAAATACTACCAGGGTAAGCACCCTCTCATTTGCCCCTATAAAGCGGGAGACTCTCCTGTTTGGAAAAGACTTTGTTCCATCAAATGGGATGCTGAATCTTTAATTTCCTGGGGGATTAACTTTGGCTCCTCTTTCTTTTGGCAAGACAACTGGACTAGAGGTGGGTCCATTGACGACTTACTTTCTACCCATTCCACTGTTGCTATTAAAGTGAACTCTTTCTAACAGAATAATATGTGGAATAATAGTAAGCTTACTGATCATATTCCTCCCTCTCTTTTAAATAAGCTTACTACTATTCCTATCATTCCTACTAATCAAGATCAGATCCTTTTTAAGCTTTCACATAATGGTGATTTCAACTTTAAAAATGTTTGGATTCACATTAAAAAACTCATGATTTATCTTATGTATTTTCTAAACTTTGGAACAACAATATCCCTACTTCTTACTATTCTTACTTGGCATATTTTGAAAAACTTCATCCCGTGGACTCCTTGTTGTGGGGTAAAGGTTTTAATTACCTTCAAAATGCCAATGTTGTTTTTACATTGAGAATGTGAATCATGTTTTTGTTACGGGCCATTGCTTCTAAACTTTGGATTTGGTATGATGACCTCTTTAACATTGTCATTTTCAATGGCTCCTTAAATTTATACCAACTTCTTGAAGTTTATTTTGACAACACTATTAAAGGACACATTAAAGTCATAACAGCTATCACTCTTATTTGGTTCATATGGATGGACTGAAATGATGCAAAACATTATGAGATCCCTATGAATCACATGAGAATAATTACTAGAACTAAAAACAAAATTTGTGACTTATTTAATGCCAATTTAATTAAATATAAACAATTCAAAGGTTGCAAATTTTCGGCCAATAAACTGGGTTTTAGCTTGCCGGATCACCACACATCTATAAAGATGACAAGATTGTTTATTGGGTAAAACCTCATGCTAACACTATTAAAGTTAACACGATGGCTCGTCTCATAAAGGTTTAGTGGTGGTATTTTCAAAATCTTAATGGAAAAGTCCTATGTGTGCTTACCCCTTAATCCTTTCTCCCTTTCTTTGAGCTCATGGCAAAGCTCTTGAGATTTACCTTCAAAAGGTTGGCTCAATATTTGGATTGAGGTGGATGCCCTTCTGATTGATCTCTTGACTTCCACCAAAATGGGCAATACTGAATTGTACTACCTTCTTAAGCAACCTAGAACTCGCCTTGCCTAACTCTACTTTAAAATCACTCATGTATGGCATGAAGGTAATGCATGTGCTGATTATCTAGCCCATCTAGGTTAATCTGGACAATACTGGGTTTCCTTATCTCAAAAATTAATCTAGCCTATTGGATTCACCTGCTTCAATACCTCTTTTATTGCATGATCATTTTCTATTTAGTGTTGTTATTTCTTTGGTATTTGCTGATGCATCAACCTGATTTCCCTTACTGTTTACTTGTTGATCTCTATGGCATGTGCTGTTGGTTTAATTGTCTTAGCTTTAATTGGGAGCTTACTGCCTCTACTATTTTTACTATTAATGTGCTGCTGCTTCTTTGGAATTTGCTGATGCATCATCATATTACTCCTTGCTAGTCTTTTGATGAGCTAAGTGGAATCTACTATTGGTTTAATTATGCCAACCTTATTTAGGGTCTTGCGGTTTCTGGATGCAACATCTATGTTAAAGGTTTAATTGTTGGCTATTGGGCTTTTGGGCCCTTTGTCCAGAAGGCTGGTCTTGGAGTTGGTTTAATGTATTTGCTGAATGTATATGCTAACCCCAACTTACATATCTATAAGGAAAGAAAATGCAATACCTTTGTTATTATTAATGGTTCTTTGCGTGTTTGGTATTGTTTAATGAATTCCTTTCACCGATTTCTCTAGGAGGGGTAGTTCACTACTAGCATTTCTCTAAAGGATTTCATTGATAATACCCTTTTGAACCCTTATGGTAGCTCTGTTTGCCCACCGCTTTTTTTGGCTTATCCTATGGTTGCAATAATTGTAGTGTTGTTTAACCTATGGTCTGGATTTCGATTCACTATCCTGGCTAACCTTGTGTTTGTTAGCTATTTATTGCTGGTGTTCTTCTACTGCCTTGTTCTCATCCGTGCTGCTGATCAAAATTGTTTTTTACCTTTTGCTTAAAATTGTGCGATCCAGTTTGTTGGTAATTATCGATGTTGATCTGATTATTGCTCCTCATGCTTGGGTTTTGTTTTGTTTTGTTCGGCCTCTATTGAGGTTGTAGACCAAGATGGCTTTTATTTTTCTACTTGACTATTTCTTATCTCTCATTTTTCTAATTTTGTGTTAAAACCTGATGTCTTCACCAAATGCTTTTACATCCCGGTTTTTATTTTTGACCTCTTCCTTAACTATCTAGGATTTAACTTATGCATTGTATAATTTGAATGGTTGGTTTTATGGCCAACTTGCTATTATTTTCTTTCTTGGTTGTTGATGGTCTGATCATTGAGTCTTTTATCCGAGTTTATCGTTGTTTATCCGTTCAACAGGTGTTGTTGGTGTTGTCTAATTTTGCCCAACCTCATATTCCCAATGCCAAGAGAGATTTTGCAATTTCTTCAATTTTATTAATTGCGTGTTTGGACTTCCTTTATGGCTTCTAGTTTTCCTTTAATGTGGTTGTGGGTTTAGTCGCTAGCTTAATCATCTTTATGGAAGGTTTTTTTTTGATTATCTTTGAACCCTTTCTAGCTACTTTACATCTCTATTTTTATTGGAATTTTATATGGTGGGTGTAATTTTTGTTTTATTACTACCACTTTTTGGATTTTAGGGTCCTTTGTCATAGGTTGTCTTTGTGGTTATTATCTATTTTTGCCTTTATTTCTTTTGACTATTTTTTTAATAACCGCAATTGATTTCTCCCGCTATTTTATCCCCTTGGTTCTTCAAATTGTGTAGAACCTGTGATTTTCCATCTGATTATTTGGATCTTTACATATGCTCTATTTACTCTGAATGGGTGGACTTTTGGCCTCTGGTAATTACGTTGTTGGTTGAACCGATTAATACTCTACATGTTGTTTTGGGTTTTGGTTTTGTTTGTTTAGCAAGCCTCTAATGAAGTTGACCGCTTGGTGGCTTTTGATTTGAATCTCCTTATTGGTTTTATTATATGCTTATCATCAATTCTATGGACTACTTTATCTCGCTTTTTCTCCATCTTCTTAAACTTGTATCTATTGCGCTTATTCTAAATGGGTGGTTCTCTGCCTAGCTAGTTGGTTTTCTTGTCTTATTTTGTTGTCTTGATATTTGCTATCCTTGTTTCTCGATTCCAATGTTGGCTCTATCTTTGTTGGTTTTAGGACTTTGGGTCCTATGTTATTTTTTTGACTTTTGCTGATTGTTTTGGTCATTGGTGTCTGCTGCCTTTCCCATCCATGTTTTATGCTCTATCTACTTGGTTACTAACTATTGCAATGTCTACTCTGATTGAGAGGTTCTATGGCCATCTTGATGTCTCTTGCTATCTTGGCTCTTGCCTTGCTCTTGGCTATTTTTTTTGTCTATCTGCTATCTGTTTTTTTCGATTCTAATGAGGACCCTAATTTGAATCCCCATTTTGATTTATCCTGGTTTGTTCCAATGTTGCACTAACTATTTTGTTGTTGGGGTTGGCTTTCATGCCTTGTTATTTGGTTCTGCCGTTCATTTCGATAGTGATCTACATTAACCTTATTTCTATTCCCATCCGGGTTCAATTAGGCTTTGCCGCTATCTCCTTGGAATGCAATGTCTATTCTGAATGGTGGTACTATGGATACTGCCGCTCGCCTTTGCTATCTTGATTGTTTGTTGAACTGATTATCCAATTTTTGTCCAAAGATGTCGCATCGAGTAGTTCTACTATCTTTATTTGGTGCTATTTTTGGTATTGGGTTATGCCGCCTTCCTTTACAATTGCTTTTGCCAACTCGATATGGATATTAATAAGGGTTTGTTCACATCCGCATTCATTATTATGATTGGGCTCATTTTGACTTTACTTCTTCTACTCGGCAAAGATTCATATATATATATCATATGTTTGGGATGGTGTTACTTATAGGCTCATCAACTTGCTTAGGATTTCGAGCTTCCTCTTCTATTTTCTTGTGGATGGTTTTATTTGGCCTATTTCATATGTATAAGTATCCTCATGTCAGGTTGACTATATTGATGCTAATTTTCCTACATGGGACCCCTTATCTTTCTCTCTTACAATTTCCTCTATATTATATATAGTTTTGTTTAGGTTTGCGTAATAAAGCCCATAAGACTTTCAACAACTGTGCTATCTTCTTCTGTGTTTGTTGGCTATGATGGTCGTGGATGATTTCACCCCTTTTGGTTTGGTAGTAGCTCTTGTGATGTAACCCTTCAAGAAGTTTGATGCATATTTGCATTTGCCCCAACTTGTGACTGAGCCTTCTCTATCACAATTTTTTATCTTACTATCATTCTCGATTATGCTATTTTCAGTTATCATTATATCTATTACCTTAATACTCTAATTTCTTTCGCTTTACATTTAGGTGCTTCTCTTGTCCTCTGGTTTGCTCCATAGTGTCATGCATTCTCACGCCCGCAGCATTGGCCCTAATCTTCCTTTTTTTTTTTTATGTTAATCTATTTGTATCTTTTGATTACTTTAATGTCTTCTTTGCTTTTGCTATACCTAGATAGGGATCTACTTAGTCGATTGTAGCTCTTTGAGCAGTAGTTCTGGAGTTTATCCCCTTTAAGGACCTTGTAACCCTCTTTTTGTGGCAATAAAATACCTCCTACATGGGGTTTCTCAAAAAAAAAAACCCTATATCCTAAACCCTAAACTATGTTAAAAAAACCATAAACCCAAAACCTTAAACCATAACCCTAAACCCTAAACAAAAACCTAAACCCTAAACCTAAAACCTAAACCCTAAGCCCTAAACCCTAAATCCTAAAAACCCTAAACCTTAAACACTAAACCCAAAACCCAAAACCTAAACACCATAAACCATAAACCCTAAACCCTAAACCCTAAAACCTAAACCTAAATAAATAAAATAAAATAAAATAAAATAAACGATTGAACAAAAACCTAAATCGAAACTTAAACCTAAATCAAAAAATAAAATAAAATAGAAAATAAAACTAAACTAAAATAAAATAAATAGAAACCTAAACTAAACTAAATAAAATAAAATAATCCTAAAATAAAAAACCTAAATTAAATGAAAACTAAACAAAAAATAAAAATAAAATAAACTTAAGATAAAATAAAATAAATATTAAATAAAAACCTAAACCTAAAAAATAAATCTAAAAATAAAACCAAAAAATAATTAAAAATAATACCTAAACCTTAAACTAAAAAAAAACTAAACCTAAAATAAAGCTAAAATAAACAAAATAAAATAAACTAAACCTAAACTAAAATAAATTGAAATAAAAAAATAAAGTCGAAACCTAAACCAAAAATAAACTAAACCAAAAAAATTAGCCTAACCCTAAAAATAAACCTAAGCCTAAACTAAAAGATAAAACATAAAATAACAACCTAAAATCTAAACCTAAACTATAAATAATAAACTAAATAAACTAAACCTAAAATAAATGAAATAACCTACTTTATTAATAAAATAAATAAATAAACTAAATAAAATAAACCTAAAGCAAAATAAATTAAATTAAATTAATAAAAATAAACTAAATAAACTAAATTTGATAAAAATACCACACCCTAAATTCTACCCTAAAGGCCTATGAGCCCAGGCCTGGGCCCAACTTTCCCTACCCCAAACCACACATTTGACCTAAACCCTGGGCCTCCCTAAACCCTAAAAGCCATAAACTGAGCCAAACTTCCAACTAAAAGACACACCCATGCAAACTGATCCAAACTCCTGAAGCATACCAGGCCCTAAAACCATGAGCCCTAACTAACCCACATCTCTGATCAAACCTTCCCAGGCTGAGCTAAACCACACCCTAAACCTAAATAAGGCCCAAACCTCTAACCACTCTGGGCCTGGGCCCTAAACCCTGACCAACCTCATATCACAAACCCTTAAATCCTGACCCTGACCTCTAACCCCTACCACTACCAAGACCCAAACCATAAACCTAAACTAGTTAATAAATTAAAAATAAACTTAAACCCTAAAACCTAATAAACCAACCTAAACCTAAACCCCAAACCATAAACTAAAAGTAACTAAATAAATAAAGAAAATAAACCTAAGCCCTAACTTTAAACATAAACATAAACCTGAACCCTAAGAATATGCAGAACCTTGATGGTAGGAACATCACCGTCAACCTCGATCTAGATATGGTGTGGAGGTTAAGCGAGGCCAGTTATCCGATGGTGGTCGCGGCTGGTGGTTATGGGCGAGGAAGGAATGAGGTTATAGTTATGGTGGCGAGAGGGAGAAATCGAGATATGATGGTGGATCCTGCCACTAAAGAGGCCAGGGTTGTTCTGATGGAAATTGGAGAAACTCAAAAATGGTCCATCTGATCTGCTGCTTACAGAAATGTCTTCATAGTAGAGATGCTTCTAATTATCTAGGATTTTTTATTTTCTCTATGTGTGCTCATTTTTTATCGATGTTGTCACTTACATCTTAGAAAACTTTGTGGGTTACTTGATTGATGAAATTGAAAAGAAGGAATGCTTAATCTGAATTTCATCTCTAAAAAAATAAAACCTAAACCTAAAAATAACTAAACCAAAAAAACTACAAACCTAAACCCACAAACCATAAAATAAAACCATAAAACCCTAAATCCATAAATCTAAAGATAAACCCTAAACTAAACCTCCAAACCCTAATCCCCACAGAAAAAACTAAACCACAACCTTAAACACTAAACTATCAAGTAAACCATAAATCCTAAACCCTAAAATAAACTAAATCAAAAATAAACCTAAACCCTAAACCTTAACCCTGCCCTAAACCCACTAACCCAAACCTTGAACCTTAAACCACAAAACCTAAAAACCTAAACTAAACTAAATAAATACTAAAATAAAATAAATAAAAAACCTAAACCTAAATAAATAAAATTAAATTAAATAAAACTTAAACCTACCAAATAATATAAAATACTAATAAATAAATAGATAAAATAAATAAAACCTAAACTAAACTAAAAATTAAAATAAATCTATGATAAAACCTACTAAAATAAAAGATAAAGGAAAATAAATAATATTAATCCAAAATAAAAAAAATAAAATAAAATCCATAAACCTTAAACTGACTCTCTATCCTTAAACTAATCAAGGCTCATCTAGCCCTAAATAATGAGCCCACTCCACCTACCACAGGCCTAAAACCTACCACCATAAAGCCTACCATAAACCTGGACCCTAACCTAAAACCATAAACTAGCTACTAACTATATAAACCCTACCATGCAACTCTACCCAATGTGGGCTAGCCACTAAGCTAAACCACAAACCATAAAATTGTAAATCAAATGGAAACCCTAAACCTAAATGCTAAACAACTATAACTAAACTCTAAAACCCTAAAATGTTAAAAACCCTGCCCAAATAAACTAAACCCACAAACCCAAACCTTAAAAAACCATAAATCATAAAACCATAAATAAAACCCTAACCAGGTAACCAGGAAACCCTGAGACCCTAAACCCTAAGCCCCCAAACTAACCCACCTAAAGCCACCTAAAGTAATTAAATAAATTAAAAATAAACTTGATCCTAAAACCTAATAAATAAACCTAAAACCTAATACAAACCATAAACTAAACCTAAAGTAACTAAATAAACAAAAAAAATTAGCCTAAACCTATAACCTAATAAACCTAAACCCTAAGAATGGGCAAAAATGGTAGGAAAATCATCAAGGCTCGATAGATATGGTGGAGGAGGCGTAGATAGAGGTGGTAGTTATCATAGTGGTGGTTGAAGTAGTGGTGGTTATGGAGGCAAGAGGAACAACAGAGGTTATAGCCGTTGTGGTGGCGGAGGGAGAAATCAGGATATAATGGTGGATCCCACCACTGAGAGGCAGGTGGTTGATGGGAACTGGAGAAACAAATGGTCGATGATTTCTTTGCTTATAGAATTGTGTCTTCATAGTAGAGATAGTTCTAGTTATCTAAGATTTTTGATTTGCTCTATGTGTGCACATTTTTAATCTATGTTCTCGCTTGTGTCTTAGAAAACATGGTGGGTTACTTGGTTGATGAAATTGAAAAGAAGAAATGTTTAATATGATTTTATTCTCTATTAAAAACCCAAAAAAACCCTTGAACTAGAATGTGAACCCTAAACCAAAATCTATACTCTAAACCCTAAACCCTAAAAACCATAAACCCTAAACCACAAAACCATAAACCTTAAACCATAAAACCACAAAACCCAAACTGCCTAATCCACCAAACCCTCCCTAAACCCAAACTACCACTAAACTAACCAAAACCTAAACCCTCCACCACCCTAAACCTAAACCCTGGGCCCTAGGCCTAAACCCCAAACCCACCTGCAAACCACCCACCACTACTATCATCAAACCCTCCACTTATAAACCTGCAACTCCACAGGCCTAAAGCCACAATCTTACTAAAGGCTCCAACAATAAACCAACCCTCCCACTAACTAAACTAGATGATTTAATAAAATAAATAAATAAACCTCCAAGATAAAATAAAATAAAATAAAATAAACATAAAACCTAAACCTAAACCTAAAAATATATAAATAAACTAATAAAATAAATAAAATAAATAAAACTAAACTACTTAAAAATAAAATAAACCTAATAATAAAACTTAAATAAAAAAAAACCTAAAAAAAACAAATAAAATAAAAATAAAATCATAACCTAAACTACCACCCTACCCACCTAAATCCTAAACCTAAATCCAAATCTAGCCTAAACTTAACCCTCCCTAAACACTAAATCCTCCATACCTAAAAAACCTTAAACCCTAACTAAACTACCCAACTACCAAAACCCTAAACCCTAATCCTAAAATAACCCTAAACTAAAATAAAATAAAACTAAACTAAATTTAAAATAAAACCCTAAATATAATAAAAACTAAACCTAAATAAAATAAAATAAACTTAAAATAAAATAAAAATAAACCTAAATAATTAGAATAAATAAAATAAAATAAAAATAAATAAACCTAAAAAACAAAACTAAACTAAAATAAATAAAACCTAAACCTAAACTAAAATAATAAAATAAAAAATAAACACACTTAAGAAATTAAACCTAAACTTAAAAAATAAAATAAAACCTAAACCTAAACCTAAAATAAAAACATAAACCTAAACCTAAAAATAAAATAAAATAAAACTAAACTAAAAATAAATGTAAAACTAAACCTAAAAATAAATAAAATAAACCTAAACTAAAACAAATAAACCTAAAATAAATTAACTAAACTAAATAATAATAAAATAAAAATATAAATTAAAAAATAAACTAAAATAAATAATAAATAAATTAAATAAACCTAAACCATCTTATTTACTTAATTTTAAAATAATAAAAAATAAATAAATAATAAAAAATAAACAAAAACCTTAGCCCTAAACCCTAAGCCCTAAAACCAACCCTAAATCCTAAAACCCAAAACCCTAAACCCTAAACCTAAAACTCTTTTAAACCCACAAAACCTAAATTCAACCTTAAACCCTAAAAACCCCAAAAAAAACCTACTACATAGCCTAAAAATAAAATAAATGTAAACCAAAATAAAATTAAATAAAATAACCAAAATTAAAACCTAAACTAAATAATTAATATAAAATATCTAATAAAATAATCTAAAATAAATTAAATAAACCAAAATAAACTAAAAATAAAATAAACCTAAGAATAAACCCTGATATAATAAAATAATGTAAAATAAAATTAAATAAAAGATAAGATAAATAAATTCTGGACTTAAGCTGACCTACCTGATCCATAAATCTACCCTGAGCTTTTAACCCTGACTTCTTAAATCACCACAGGCCCTGATCCACTAGCTGTAACCTCCTTCCCTGAGGCCTAAACCCCAACCTGCTCCATCTAAACCTGAGCTACCACACCACCATCTGGATCATCCACAGGCCACTACCCAGGCTCTAAACCACTGAGCCCTAAACTCACACCCCCTGGCCACAGACCACATATCCAGACCATCTATACCCTGACCTAGTCTTCCCAGCCTATGTGAATACTAGACCCTAAACCCATAATACACCAGACCTCACTAACCAAAACCATCCACTGAGCCCTCTAACCACTGAGTTCACATTAAATCACAAAATAAACTATTAGACTAAACACCCTGAGCCCTAAATCTTGGCCCCAATGACTCTAAAACTGCACTACCATAACTTAACTACCCTAACCCTACCCTAAACCCTGCACCTGGGTAATAAAATAAATAAAATAAGATAAAGATATAAATAATTAAAAATACATGACCTAGGCGCATTTGCTTTAAGATCCCACCAACCTAAATCATCACTGAGTGACCTAATAAAACTAACCTCACTTTCACTAAACCTTACAACCCTAAAGATCCTGATCTCCCACCTCTAAATCTTAAACTGATCTTAAAGGCCTGAAACTATAAACTGAGCCTAACCTATACCTTCACTGAAGACCTGGGCCACTAAACTGAGCCCTAAACAGGCCACAAACCATAAATCCTAAATCTGAGCTAACGTTATACAAAGCTAAACCCTAAACCACTTAAACCACCCTAACTAACCTGTGCATGTGATCCAAATGCTAAAACCCTGGGCCTAAAGCTGAAGCCACTAGGCCAACCCTAAACATTGAACATTAAACCATAAACCACAAAAACCCATGCACTAAACCATAAACCTAAAATGAAAAACCTGATCCTAATCTAAATAAAAATCTAAAGATAAAATAAAATAAAATGTAAACTAAAACCTAAACCTAAATCTAATAATAAAATAATATAATATAATAAATTGAAGAAAATAAAATATAAACTAAACTAAAAGATAAAATAAACCTAAAAATAAAATAAACCTAAAATAATAAAATAAAAAAAAAAACCTTAAACTCTAAACCCTAAATCATTAAACCCTAAACTCTAAACCCTGCTAACCTCCTAATAAACCCTAAGAGACACTGTGACCCTAAACCTAAACCAGACTTAGAAATCAAATCCAAATCAATTCAAATTCAAGAAATTTTCACAAAACCCATTTATATTTTTATTTATATTCCCAAATATAAATGAAATATAAATTCAAATACCCAAAATCAATTCAAAACTCAAATCCAAATTCAACCAAAATTCAACCCCTAAGTCTTTCAAGTCAAATTCTTGAACATGATCAAATCAAACTCAAATCAAGCCAAACCCTTCATTTTTTGCATGATTCAATCAATCCTTCAATTATTAATCCAAATATAAACACAAACTTCAATCATCAAACCAAAACTAAATTAAAAAATCAAACCAAAATCAAACTCATGTTCACCCTTTGAACTTGAAATTATCAAATGAATCAAAACTCGTTTGACTCCAAACCACTTGTAAATGGATTTATATTTCAATCATAAGTCCATATATGAGTTCAACCAAACTTGATTCAAGCTTTGATCAAGTCAATTGACCCACTAAGGCTCACTTGACCCAAAGTGAATAAAGTATCCCTTTTAAGCCAAATTCTAATCTTACCTAAATTGGATTGAACTAAGCTCACCTAAGCCTCACATTATGAGCAACAATCATCATGACATGATCAATCACTAAACCTAAAAAACTTGAAAACTTGAAAACTAAACCTAAAAAAAATAAAAAAAAAACCTAAACCTAAACCAAAAAATAAAAAAAAAAACCTAAACCTAAAAAATAAAATAAAAATAAAACTAAACTAAAAAATAAACGTAAACCTAAACCTAAAAAACAAACTAAAATAAAAACCTAAACTAAAATAAATAAACCTAATATAAATTAACTAAACTAAATAATAATAAAAATAAACCAAATTATAAATTAAAAATAAAATAAACTAAAATAAATAATAAATAAATTAAATAAACCTAAACCATCTTATTTACTTAATTTTAAAATAATAATAATAAATAAATAAGAAAAAATAAACTAAAACCCTAAACTAAACCCTAAGCCCAAAAAAATCCTAAACCCAAAACCCAACCCCCCTAAACCTTAAAACCTAAACCACCCACCCTAAACCCTAAAACCTAAAATTCCTACCCACCCTAAAACCCCAAACCTAGACCCAACCTAAACTCTACATAAAGCCTAAAATAAATAAATAAAAAATGTAAACCAAAATAAAATAAACTAAATGAAAATAAATTAAAACTAAACTAAACCTAAAATTAATATAAAATATATTAATAAAAAATAAACTAAATTAAATAAAATAAACTAAAAATAAAATAAACCTAAGAATAAAATATAATAAAATCTAAACGTATAAAATTAAATAAACCTAAAATAAAATAAATAAAACGGACATTAAAGCCAAACTAAATCCACCATAAATCTAAATCATCCCTTGAAAGCCCTACCCTAAACTACCCTGATCACTCTACTAAATAACTTTAACCAACCTTAAACTACCCAAATAACCCACCTACTTAATCCTTAAAACCCCAAATCTTTAAACCCAAAACCCTCCCTAAACTTACCAAATCCTCTAACTGAAACCACCATCTCTACCCCACACTAAAACCCTAGCCACTGGGCCATAAACCATAAACCACTAAACCCTATCTTAAACCTCTAAATCATAAACCCAGGCAGACCCTCTAATAAAATAACCCTAAAAACCTTTAACCCCAAACCCAAACTATAAACCTAACTTAAAACCCACCCAATCTTGACCTCCATGGGCCTAAACTAATAAAAACCCAACCATAAATCTCACCACTCCTAAACACCACACACTAAATAAAATAAAAATAAACATAAATAAAAAAATAAAATAAATTAAAATAATTAAAGATGTTAATTCTAAGTTTTTATTTTTTTTAAAAATCCCCTAAACCTTAACAGCTTCCCTAAATCTAGCCCATTGAAACCCTAAACCTGACACTAACCCTCCACCACCTGCTAACTGGGCGCAGACTATTAACAGTCCTCCTAAACCCTCACTAAAACTGAGCCTAAAGCTAAACCCTAAATCTTAAACCCTAAACCATAAAACCACTAGCCCTGAGCTAACCTTCCTGACTCAGACCCTACCCTAAACCCTGACCCACAAGCTTACCATATCAGCCAGATCTTAAGCTGACCCTAAACTAAACCCACCCACTGAGCCCTAAACCAAGGCCCAACTGATCATGAAATAACCCTAATCTTTACCCACCCAACCAAGCCCAAAACACCAAACCCTAAACATTGACCACATTAAAACCATAAACCCTAAACTATGCACTAAACCATAAACCTAAAAGAAAAAACCTAATCTGATCTAAATAAAATAATCTAAATAAAATAAAATAAAATGTAAACTAAAACGACCTAAATCTAATAATAAAATATATATATAATAAATATAAATTGAGGAAGATAAATAAATACTAAAATAAAATAAACCTAAAATAAAATAAAAAAAACCCACCTTAAACCACTCTAAACCCTAAATCTTTGACTCTAAACTCTACCCTGCGCCTACACAACCTTAATCCCCATAAGACATAAACCTGCAACCCTAAACCCTAAATCCTAAAAACCCAAAACTTTAAACCCTAAACCCTAAATCCATAAGGCTTAAACCCTAAACTCTTTAATAACCCTTAACCCTAAACCCTAATTCTAAACCTTAAAACCCTAAGCATAAACCCTAAAACCCTAAACCCTAAATCCTAAATCCTAAACCTTAACCATAAACCCTAAACCCAAAACCATAAAACTAAACTTAAAATAACTAAATAAATTTAAAAATAAACCTAAACCATAAAACCTAATAATCTTAAACCTAAACCCATGCCCTAAGAATGGGCAGAACCTTGACGGCAGGAACATCACCGTCAACTAGGCTCATTCTAAATCTAGAGATGGAGGTGAAGGCGGAGGTGGCAGTTAACATAGTGGTGGTGGGGATCTAGAGGTGTTGGTGGATATATAGGTGGCGGTCAGAATAGTGGTGGTTATGGAGGCGGGAGGTGTGACAAATGTTATAATTGTGGTAATGGCAGAGTGAGAGATCAAGGATATGATGGTGGATCCTACTACTCGAGAGGCTGGGGTGATTCTGATGGGAACTGAAGAAACTAAAGAATGACCTATCTGATCTATTATTTATGGAATCGTGTCTTTACAGTAGAGATGGTTCTAGCGATCTAGGGTTTTTGATTTGCTCTATATGTGACCATTTATGATCTTTGTTATCATTTATGTCTTAGAAAACTTGGTGTGTTACTTGGTTGATAAAATCGAAAAGAAGAAATGTCAAACCTAAATTTATTCTCTATTAGAAAAAGCTAAAAACCCTAAACCTTATACGTTAAACCTAAACCCTAAACCCTAAACCCTAAAATCCTAAATCCTAAATCATAAGCCCTAAACCCTAAACCCTAAACCCTAAACCCTAAACCTAAAAAACTTAGCCTAAAAAATTAATAATAAATAAATAAAAGCTGAATTAAAACCTAAACCTAAACTTAAAAAGAAAATAAGATAAAAAATAAAAACCAAACTAAAATAAAATAAATAAAAACCTAAGATAAATTAAAAAATAAAAAACCTAAATTAAATAAAAACTAAACCTAAAATAAAAATAAAATAAATCTAAAATAAAATAAAATAAAAACTAAATAAAAACCTAAACTTAAAAAAGAAACCTAAAAATAAATTAAAAATAAAACGTAAACCTTAAACTAAAAAAAAACTTAAACCTAAAATAAAAATAAAATAAACCTAAACTTAAATTAAAATAAAGTAAACTAAAATAAATAAAATCTAAACCTAAAATAAATAAAATAAAATAAAGAAAAAATAAACTTAAATGTAAACATAAAAATAAAACCTAAATATAAAAATAAAATAAAAATTAAAACCTAAACCTAAAAAACTAAATAAAAATCATAACCTAAACCTAAAAATAAAAAAAAATAAAACCTAAACCTAAAAAATAAAATAAAAATAAAACTAAACTAAAAATAAACATAAACCTAAACTTAAACCTAAAAAAACTAAAATAAAAACCTAAATTATAATAAATAAACCTAAAATAAATAAACTAAACTAAATAAAAAATAAAAATAAAATTAACCTAAAAAATAAGAAAAAATAAAACTAAAATAAATAAAATTAAACTAAAAATAAAAAATTTAAAATAAACCCTAACCTTAAACCCAACCTCTAACCTAACCCTAAACCCACCCCACCTACCATAAACTCTAAACTTAAACCCTAAACCAAATCCTACCACACCTTAAATCTTAAACCCTAAATCCTAATCCTAAACTCCTAAACCGCCTGCTCCCTACCCTTAAACTATAAACACCTATCCTAAACTCTAAATCTCTGACTGACTTAAATTATACCCAAATTCTGGGCCCTAAACCCTAAATAAAACCTAAATCTCACCCTCCCTAAACTAAACTAAACCTCCCTAAACCCTGACCCTAAACCCTGGGCTAAACCAAAAAAAACTTAGGCCACTGAGAAAGACTCTAATAAATCAACCTTAACCCTAAATCCTAAAGCATAAAACCAGAAATCATGCACACTAAACCTTGAAAAAAATTAAAATAATAATTAAAAATAAAGATAAATTAAAATAATAAAAAATAAACTAAATAAACTAAATAAACCTAAATCTACTAGTTTACTAAATTTTTTAAAAAAATCCTAAACCTTAAACACAAAACTCCAAATCCTAAACCCTAAACATAAAACTTTAAACCCTAAAACTAACACTAAACCCTAAACCCTAAACTTACAACCCTAAATCAACAACCCACCCATACTCTCTCCATAAACCCATAACCCAGGCGTGACCCTAACACTAAATTCAGGCCCTAAACCCTAAACCTAAATTCTAAAACCCTAAATCCTACCCCTAAGCCTAAACCACAGTGAACACCTAAACCTTAAACCTCCACTATAAACCCTAAGATAACCCTAAACCCTAAACCCTAAACCTAAAAACCCTAAACTCTAAAGCCTAATCACTAAACCCTAAATCATAAACCCGAACCCTAAACCAAAAACCCTAACACCATAAACTTTAAAACCCAAAACCCTAAACCCTAAACCCTAACCATGAAAACCTAAAAACCTAATCATAAATTAAATAAAAAAACTTAAACTTAAATAAAATAAAAATTTGAACTAAAACCTAAACCTAAACCTAATACAAATAAACTATAATAACCTAAATATAAAGCTAAACTAAACTAAAAATGTAAAATAATCATAATAATAAATAACCCTAAGGAGTGGTTATCACAGGTGGTGGGGATCTGCGGTCTTTGGTGGATATGGAGGTGGTGGTCAAATCAATGGTGGTTATGGAGTCGGGAGGAGTGATAGAGGTTACAACCTTGGTGATGGCAGAGGGAGAGATCAAGGATATGATGGTGGATCTTGCTACTCGAGAAGCCAGGGTGGATCTGATGGGAACTGAAGAAACTGAAGAACGGCCAATCTGATCTGCCATTTATGGAACCATGTATTTACAGTAGAGATGATTCTAGTTATCTAAGGTTTTTGATTTTCTCTATGCTTACCCATTTTTTATCAATGTTGTCGCTTATGTCTTAGAAAACTTGGGGTGTTACTTGGTTGATAAAATCAAAAAGAAGAAATGTTGAATTTGAATTTGTTCTTTGTTAAACAAAAACCCAAAAATCCTAAACCCTAAACTAAAACCTGAACCCTAAACCTAAAAATTATACTCTAAACCCTCAATCCTAAACCCTAAACCATAAACCCTAAATCCTAAAACCCTAAACCCTAAGCCCTAAACCCTAAAATCTAAACCCTAAACCCTAAACCCTAAACCCTAAACCCTAAATCTTAAACCCTAAACCCTAAACCCTAAACCCCAAATCCTAATCCCTAATCCTGAAACCCTAAAGTAACCTTAAACCCTAAACCCTTAACCCAAAAAAGCTAAAAATAAAAAGCTAAACTAAATAAAACTTAAAAATAAAATAAATAAAAAAAACCTAAGTTGAAAAATAATAATATAATAAAATAAAAACCTAAACTAAAACCTAAACCTAAACCTAAACCTAAAAAGAAAATAAAATAAAAAATAAAACTAAACTAAAATAAAATAAATGAAAACCTAGACTAGATTAAAAAATAAAAAACCTAACAAAAATAAAACTAAACCTAAAAAATAATAATAAATATAAAATAAAATAAAATTAAAACAAAATAAAAACCTAAAAAATAAACCTAAAAATAAATAATAAATAAAATTTCAGCCCTAAATTAAAATAAAAACTTAACGGTGATGGACGCAATTTCATCTCAGCCATCCGATCTTGGATCAGATGGTTGAGATTAATCTTGTGATTTAAAAATGGTTAAATTAAAATTTCTAACACGATTAATCATGGTCATCCCTTTTAATCATGAAGAACGGATGACTAGTGATTCATCATCCCATGAGCGTCGAAAGATAGACACCATTCACCTTCTACTGCTCGATTTAAGCTCACTAGAGCTCGTTCAGTGACCAAATAGACTCCAAAATGATTAGGGAATGAATCTAAAGGCTAAACCTAAAAATAAAAACTAAAGTAAAAAAATATAAACCTAAAAAATATAAGTAAACTTAAAAATATAAAATAAAAACTTAAACCTAAACTAAAAAAAAAATATAAACCTAAAAAATCAAATAAAAATAAAACTAAATTAAAAAATTAACCTAAACATAAACCTAAAAAAACTAAAGTAAAAAAACCTAAACTAAAATAAGTAAACTTAAAATAAATAAACTAAACTAAATAAAAAAAATAAACCTAAAAAAATAAAAATAAATAAAATAAATAAAATAAATAAAAATTAAACTAAATAAAAACAAACCTACTTGTTTACTTAATTTAAAAAAAATTTAAAAAAATTAAAAAAAAACTACCCCTAAACCCTAAACCTTTAAACTAATCTTTAACACGAAACCCTAAATCCTAAAACCCTAAACCCTAAACCCTAAACCCTAAACCCTAAACCCTAAACCCAAAACCCTAAACCCCCATAAAACCATAAACACTAAACTTTAAACCTTAAAAACCTAAAAACCTCAACCTAAACAAAATAAAATTTAAAAAGAAAATAAAAAAAAAACCTAAACTTAAATAAAATAAAAAAATAAAATAAAATAAAAATCAAACTTAAACCTAAACATAAAATTAAATATAATATAAAAAAACTAAACAAGAAAAATAAATAAAAACTAAACTAAACTAAAAAGTAAAATAAACCTAAAAAACCTAAATAAAATAAATACTAGACAAAAAATAAAAATAAAATGAACCTAAAATAAAATGAAATAAAAACTAAATAAAAATCTAAACCTAAAAAATAAACCTAAAAATAAATTAAAAAAACTCAACCCTAAACTAAAAAAAAAACTAAACTTAAAATAATAATAAAATAAGCCTAAGTCTAAACTAAAATAAATAAAACTAAACCTAAACATAAAATAAACTAAACTTAAACCTAAACCTAAATTAAATGAAATAAAATAAACTAAAAATAAGCCTAAACCTAAACAAAGAAATAAAATGAAAAAATAAAACTAAAATAAAAACCTAAAACCTAAACCTAAAAATTAAATCTAAACCTAAAGAATAAAATAAAAAATAAAACTAAGCTAAAAAAAATAAAATTAAATTAAAACCAAAAAAATAAACCTAAACCTAAAAAATATATTGAAATTTAAAACCTAAACTAAAATATAATCCTAAAATAGATATCTATACTAAATATAATATAAAAAATTGAAATAAAAAATAAAATAAACTTAAATAAATAAAATATAAAATTAATAAACCTAATCCTTCTTGTTTATTAATTTAAAAAAAACCTAAAATAACCAACCCTAAACCTAAACTCACTCTCCATAAACCACTAAAACTAATCCTAAACCCTAAACCCAACCCAAACCCAAAATCCAACCCAAAATCCTAAACCACCCTGGACCCTAAACCTTGGGCTCAACCCACCCAACCTAAACCTAAACCAAACCCTAAAACCTGACTAAAAAACCCTAAAATAAAATAAATAAAAGAACCTAAACCTAAATAAAAGATAATAAAATAAAATAAAACTAAACTTATGCCTCCTAAAAATAAAATAAAATAGAAAATAAAAACTATACTAAAATAAAATAAGTTAAAACATAGACTAAATGAAATAAATAAAATAAACCTAAAAATAAAAAAACCTAAATAAAATTTAAAATAAATGTAAAAAACTAAACCTAAAATAAAAACCTATAACCTAAACCTAAAAAAATAAAATAAAAACCTATACCTATACCTAAAATACAATAAAATAAAATAAAAATAAAACTAAACTAAAAAAATAAATATAAACCTATACCTAAACCTAAAAAATAAACTAAAATAAGAAACATAAACTAAAGAAAAAAAAAACCAAAAATAAATAAACTTAACTAAATAAAAATAAAAAATAAACCTAAACCCTAAATCCAAAATCCTAAACCATAAACTCTAAGCCCCAAAAGTTCAAACCACCAAGCTATGCTTGTAAAAAGAACCTCACCTCCTCTCGGCTGCGCTCCCTCTCTGGCGATTTTGTGTTCCTGTGCTAATTCTCTGCGGTTTGGCCATTTCAGGCCACCCGATTGTGTTCCCATGCAATTCTTTACAGTTTGGCCGCATTTCGGGCTACCCCGATCGTGTTCACGTGCAATTCTCTATGGTTTGGCAGCATTTCGGGCCACCCCGATCGTGATCGCTGTTTTACTGCTTGTTTGCGCTTCTTTTGGTTGCTTATGTGATTCTCATCGGAACGTTCAATGGCGGAGGCATCGCTCTCAGCAAGCCCAAACTCGTCATCACGGATCGCCGGCTTTAACCTCCGACCCTAAAGGTATTCTGGATCTGATTGCTTCCGTAATGTGCCTTCTATCAAGTCCTTTAAGGATGCTCTTTTAGGTAAGATCCCTAACTCTAATGCCTCGGTTAACTTAATTTCAACCTCTTTTGTGGATTAGGACAGATGTGGAGAAATTAGCTAAGCCTTTTGAATTCTCTTTGGTTGGTAAATTCTCTTCACACTACTCTAGATAATATTAGATCTTTCTTCCATAGCTTAAAGCTTTGAGTCTTCACTATTGATTGATCCTTGACATATCCTCATTCATTATCAAATGATTTAGATTATTCTAGTCTTTGCTCATCGCTCCTATTTTGTGTATAATTGTCAAATGCGTCTCTTGAAATGGTCACCCTCTTTGATGTCAAAGAGAATCCCTATTGTCCTCTATTGGCTTTTCCCAACATGAGAATTCACTATGTTACTCAAGTTCTTGTTTGGGGGTCTATTTGGTAAACCCTTCAAATTGATCAATCACCGCCATCTGCCATCTTGCATCTTGGTTGAGATTGACATTACCAAAAAATACCCCAAAGAAGTTTGGATTGGTTAAAAAAAAATTTGGATATAACCAAAAAGTTGAATTTGAAAATTTCCCTATCTTATGCTCTCACTGTAAGATCCATGGCCATGATCACTCTGAATGCTTTGTGTTACACCCTAACCTTAAAAAGAATATATCATAGGACACTAATACCTCTCTTGGAACTGGGAAAACCAATAAGTTAGCTTATGTGCCTAAAGTTACTCATAATGGATTTCATCCTCCTACACCTACCCCTTTACTACCTAGATTTGTCTAATGAAAACATTCGAGCTTGGTATAAATACTACTATTGAGGGTGTGAAACTAATGATAACTTACCTAGACTACTCCTACTTGCAATAATTTGGCTTCTCATGACAAACCTCCGCTTCATTTGAATCTTAATGACAATTTGAATGGGCTTATATTGGATCAAAATAATGTAGATCCTTTAAACCAAATTTGAATATGCATCATGGCAATGAAAATATTATTTGTACTATTAATGGTGCAAGAACCTCCCCTTCTACTTCTCTGAGTGATACTGCTATCCAAATTTCATTCTAACTCGACATCAAGAAGGAGAAATCACCACTAAAACATTGATTGATACCGCTCCTATTCTCGATACCAAAACCAATCCCTTCTCGATGGAGATACTTTGGATTATGATAGACCTTCCAAATTGTTATTAAAAAAAATCTTATAAAGCCAAAATGACTAATAATAACTTACTAGAACCACCCATTCTTCTCTTACACCTCACAAATAATTATGTCCTCCTCTTTTCCTTTTTCCATTTTCTTTCTTTATCTTTTCTTTTTTGGACTTTTTATTATGATAAATTTTCTTATTTGGAATATTCGGGGTTGTGGACTCTCGTCTAATGATGTTAGAGCCTCCGCTCATAACATCAAACTTTTATTATTGAGCCTTTCATTAACTCTTCCAAGATTGCCCATGTTGCTAGATCGCTTGATTTCAAAATTTCTTCTTCAATCTTAATAATAAAATTTGGTGTTTTGGAATAATTCAATCACCATTTCCATCATTGATGATCTTGATCAATTGGTTAATGTCAAAATCTCATTAGGTGAGTTTTCAGCTTTTGGTTCCTTTATCTATGCTTCTTGTAATAGAGTCAGGAACATTCTTTGGAATCATCTAAGAACCTTCGCCTCGCTAACCTACCCCGGTTGGGGTGATTTCAACACTATCATTGCTTCTTCTAAAGGAGGGGAGGATGTTCTCCTAACCTCCATTCCATGGAAGACTTCTCTAATATGATCCTGATTGCACTGATTGACATTGGTTTTCGTGGTCCGATTACACGTGGCATAACTCTAGACTTTGGCAAAGATCTTTACAGACCCTCTTTAATTCTCTTTGGATCAATCAATGGCCTCTTACTGTTGAACATTTGAGCGTAACTTTGTCTCGATCATGCTCCTCTTTGATCTCTATCAAAACTCCTCCTAATCCTTCTACTCCCTCACCTTTTCATTTCCAAAATATGTGGACCCAACATGATGATTTCACTAATGTTATTTTCACTAATTGGATGGCTCTGCTCACCCGATAATTTAAAGGCATGATTCGCTTTGGCTTAAGCTCAAGAGGCTTAAACAAAACCTCAATTGGAACAAGCATATTTTAAAAATCTTTACCAATGTTAAAGCTATGGAACAAGTGGTTTGTTCTCTTGAAGAGGCTCTTAACCCGACCCAGTAAGCTTGATAAGTTGAGCATTGCCAAAGATAGTTTGATTAATTACCAAAATATGGAGGAAACCTATTGTCATCAAAAGTTGCTAGCAAACATATTCGATGGCTTAGAAACACGGTATTTCCATGCTATTTGCAATAAACAAAGCTCTAAAATCATTAAGAAAATTAAGAACCTAATGATGGGATAATTGATAATAATGAAATTAAGGAATCTATCATTCATCACTTTCAAAATTTATTAAATTCTAATCCTTCATTAGACCCTCCAACACCCATCTAATCTCTTCTATGATTAGCAATGAGGATAACCATTTGCTCACTATGCATCCTCTAAGTGAGATTAGTAGTACTCTCAATAGCATGAACATTGATTCTGTTGCCGATGGTTACTCATTTCTTTCAGCATTGTTGGCCTTTTATTAAATCTGATCTTGTTAATGTTATTGATTTCTTTGATGGCTATTCCTATATAAGTACTTCTATTGTCCTTATTCCCAAAACCATCAATCTCAATCTTGGGGTGATTTAGACCTATTAGTCTTTGTACCTTTTTCCAAAAACTCATTGCTAAATTAATTAATAATAGGATTAGCCTCCATAAAATCATCTCCCTAACCAAACCGGTTAAAAATAGAGCCA
This sequence comes from Cymbidium sinense, assembly GCA_021442155.1. Lineage (NCBI taxonomy): Eukaryota > Viridiplantae > Streptophyta > Magnoliopsida > Asparagales > Orchidaceae > Cymbidium > Cymbidium sinense. The sequence goes on along the minus strand of JAKCPB010001571.1, from coordinate 76,992 downwards.
TATCGATAATATTCTTCTGCTCAAGAGCTAGTTCATGACATTAATGTTTCTTCCAGAGGAGGTAATATGCTTTTCAAACTGGACATCTCTAAAGCCTTTGACAACCTCTCATGGGATTTCCTCTTTCAAATCTTACATTTGTTTGGTTTCTCTGATAATTTTATCCGCTTATAAAAGTTGTATCACTAATGTCCGTTTTCTCTATCTTAAATGGTGAGTCCCTTGGTTTCTTTCTTCGAGCCATGGTTTGCATCAAGGTGACCCTCTTCTCCCTTCTCTTTATCATTTTGAATATCTTTCGAGGAGCCTCAATGATCTTTTCATTAAAAAACCTAACATGGTTTTAAAACTTGGTGTTTCATCTTATTTTGCGATGATTTTATAATCTTCGCAATGCCTCTTCAACATGTTAAAACTATTAAGAATCTCTTAAATGATTTTGGCAAAGTTAGTGGTCTCTTCTGAATGAAAAAAAATGTTGCTTTATTCCCTCAGCTAAGATTCCTACCAATAGACTCAATCAAATCTCAAGAATTACTAATTTTAAGCAAAGTCAACTTCCCATTAATTATCTCAGGGCTCCACTTTTTAAAGGCCAGAAAAGATCTCATCTTTTTGATGACCTTATTCAAAAAATTTCTAATAAAATTTCAATTTGGGAATTTCATTTACTCTTTTTTGGTGGTAGTTTACCTTGATTAAGAGCACTCTTAATTCCATGCCTTTATATCTCATCCAAACCATTGTGCCAATTCATTTCTAGCATCAATTGACCGTCTAAATAAATTGGGCTCCAATACCTCTTCTAAAAAATGCACTGGACCTCTTGGTTTAAAAGTTGTGGCACTTTTGATGAAGGTGGTCTTGGTTGTAAATCCATAAAAGAAGCTATCAATGCCTTTTCCTATAAACTCGTGGAATTTTAGGAGTAATAGTCTTTGCTTTCATGAGCTAAATATTGCCGGGTAAGCACCCCTCATTTGTCCCTTTAAGCGGGTGACTCTCCGTGGAAAAGACTTTGTTCTCACAAATGGGATGCGAATCCTTAATTTTTGGGGCATTAACTCGGCACCTCTTTCTTTTGGCAAGATAACTGAGTGGATGTGGATCCATTGATGACTTACTCTCCACCCATTCCACTTCGCTATTAGAGTAAACTCTTTCTGCATAACAATAAGTGGAACGATAGTAAGCTTGCTGATTTTATCCCTTTTACTTTTTTGAATATGGTTACTACTATTCCTATCACTCCACAAAATCAAGATTAGATTCTCTTTAAGCTCTCTCATAATGATGATTTCAACCTCAAAAATGTGTGGCTCCACATTAAAGATACTCATGATTCCTCCTATGTATTCTCCAAACTTTGGAATAACAATATCCCTACTTCTTATTCTTCTTACTTGGCATTAAAAAATTTTATCCCCATTGATTCTTTATTGGGGTAAAGGGTTCCACTTACCCTCTAAATGTCATGATGTTTCCATATTGAGAATCATGTTAATGGCATTACTTCTAAATTTTGATGATTTTTAACATGATCATCAATGCTTCTTACAATGGCTCTCTTATATATCAACTTCTTGAAATCTATTTTGATAATACTATTAAAGGTCACATTAAAGTTATCATTGCTATCACTCTTATCTCGGTTCATATGGATGGACCATAATGATGCAAAACATCGTGGATCCCTATGAACCACGTGAGGATTATTGCTAGAACTAAAACAAAATTCATGACTTGTTTAAAGCCAATCTCATTCATTAGATAATTCAAAGGTCAGAAATTTGTCGCCAATAAACGGGCATTAACCCGGATCAACCTTACGAAAATGACAAGATTGTCTATTGGAAAACCACCATATTATTAAAATCAATAATGATGGCTCTGTCTCTCATAATGGCTCGGTTGTGGTGGCATTTGGAACTCTAAGGGTATAGTACTATGTGCTTTTGCTTATCCCCTTATTTCCTTTCGTCATTTTCTCGAGCTTATGGCGTCTTCAAAGCTCTTGAGATTTGCCTCCAAAATGGTCGGCTCAATATTTGGATTGAGGTGGATGCTCACTGATTGATCTTTTGACCTCCACTAAGATGAGCATCAATTGTACTACCTCCTCAAGCAAACTAGAGCTCTTCTTTTAACATCACTCATGTTTGGCATGTGAAGGAAATGCTGTCGACTACCTTGCCAATCTGCTAGATCCGATGGTATCATCTTCTTTAATCAACTCACCTTACCCAAACACTTGTAATGGTTAACTTGGACAACTCGGGTTTCCTTATCTAACTTAATCTACCTTTTTGCTATTTACTGTCCATTCATCCTTTTACTTTTATGGCTTTTGTTTTTTTGTGGATGTTTCACACGAATATTATTTGCTATCTTGATTTCTGTGGGCTCACTACTTTTGGCATTTACACTGACAAAGGGCTGCTATTGAGCTATGTGCATACTAATATCCTGCATTGGAATTTTGTTGAGCTACGTGTCAGCTACTATTGGTTTTATAACAATCATTGCTGGAGGGAGATATTTATCATGATGGGTTTAGCTACTGCCATTATTTACTACAACTGACTATTTCTCAAAGATATTACTGCTTGGAGCATCTTAGTTACCTATGTTGTTTTCTATGCATTATATTAGTGTTCATTACTGGTTGCAATATTTATTTTGAAGATTTACTATTAGGTTGTTAGATTTTAGAATAATGATTGGTGGACTTTGAAATGCCGCTTATCTCCCTATTAGATCCTAGGTCAGCCGATATTCTCTTTGTCTCAGACTTTGAGTGACATTTTCCTTTTATGGGAGTTATCTTTTATTTTATTTTTTGCATGAAGAGGTTTTGGGGGTCGCTCTCCCATGCTTCATAACCTTACCTTCACATCTTGTAACAATAATAGATGCAACATCCGTTAAAATCTTTCTGATATTTGGAATTATTTCATTTTCAATATCCACGATGTTGTGGTCTTGCTATTCTCTTTGTGCTCCTTTGCTCTTTAATGGCTTATCCTATGTTTGGAATTGTTTATTAATTTTCAATCGATGATTTCTCCGAGGATGATATTTCCGCTAACGCTTCTTTTTGTCTAGAGGATCTCATTGATGAGATTCTTTTGAACCCCTATGGTGGCTCTATTGCCCCACTTCTTTTTATTGGCTTACCCAATGGTTGCAATCAATGTAGTTTTATTTTAAGCTATGATTGTTGGATTTCTAGATTCACTGTCCTGCAGACTAATTTTACTTTTAATCTATGGCTGTTGGATTTCAGGCTATTATGTGTCCTGCAGGCTGTTGGATCATCTGCCTTTATATAATGTTTGTGCTACTAATAATTGGGATGATGTTGTTTTCACCTGCTGCTATTATTTATTTATTTCCTGGTTCAGCTAGTCTTGGCCAGACCACTTCATTAACTATCTGGGAATTTACTTATGCACTGTATAATTTGAATGGTTGGTTTTATGCCCAACTTGCTATTTTTTTATTTCTTGGTTGTTGGATGGTCTGGTTTCTGTCTTATATCCAGCTTGCTGGGGTTGTTTATCTATTTTAGCAGGGTGATTTTGGTGTTGTCTTGTTTGTCTTTGCCAACCTTTTTTCCCAACTCAGAGATTTTGTTATTTCCTATTCTATTTTATTATTTCCTTGCAGGTTTGGATTCCCTTAATGGCTTCTCTGTTAGCCTTTACTATGGTTGTAGGTTTTTCTGCTACCCTGATCTGCTTTATCTGGAAGGTTTTTTCTTTTTATTATCCTTTGAACCCTTTTGCTACCATTGTTGGCTTTTGGTCTTTAGGGCCTTTTGACCAGCTGGTGGACTTTGTGATTAATATCTATTCCCTATTTTTGATTCTAATTTTTTGCTTTTATCAATTGGCTACTACTATTTTTTTTCCTATTTCTGTTTTTTCCCACTTGGTTCTGCTTTACATCAGCGATATCGGTGATTTTCCATCGATTATTTGGATCTTTACATATGTTTTTGGGTGGACTCTACTTGTTGGTTTTAACGCCTTGGTTGTTAACTGATTAATACTCTACATGCTATCTGGGTTTTGGTTTGTTTTGCTCAAAACTCTCTTTTGTAGTTGTTGATTGATTTTGCCTTGATCTTCCTTAATTTGGTTTATATGCATATCACCTTAATTCATTTTTATCTACTATTTTCTCCATCTTCATTCGCTTAAACCTGTTTCTATTGCAATGTTTATCATGGATTTTTATGGCAAGCTATTTCTGTTTCTCTTGCTAGTTGTTTCTTGTCTTGGATATTTGTTGTCTTTTCTTTCTATGTTGGCTCCATCCCTGGTTGGTTTGTAAGACTCCTATGTTCAGCTTCTCGACATTGATGTTCGATGGTTTTGGTGATTGCTCTGGCTTCTAGATACCTATTTTTATGCTCTATCTACTTGGTTATTAAATATGGCAATGTCTTCTCCGATGGAGAAGTTTTATGGCCAACTTGTTGTCCCTTCCGCCTTGGTCTTTGTGTCCTTTGGTTTTGCCTTGTTACCTATCTTGTCTTTTTTCTAGATTCTAATGTTGATATTCATTTGAATCCATTTTTTGATTTTTCTTCTGGTGGGTTCCAATGTTGCATTAACTTCTTTGTTGTTGGGGTTGGCTTTTGGAATGACTGTGCTGTTTACATCTAGGCTGCTGTTCATCTCCTAATTGTTGTGATCTACATTATCTGCTATTGTCTCTATTCCCATCTGTTAGGTTGGTGCGTATGCAATCTGTCTCACCGGGTGGTACTATGGATTGCTGCTTTTCTTTTGTCTTGCTCTTTGTTATTTTGTTGATCTGATTATCCAATTTTGGTTCTTGACATGCAACTGAGTTGTATTCATGTGGTTGTAGGTTTTACTACCGACCGCTTACTGAAGGTTTTTCTTTTATTATCTTTTGAACCCTTTCTACCATTGTTGGCTTTTGGCTTTAGGGCCCTTGTCTATGGTGGACGGATTATTATCTATTCCTTTTTTTGATTATTTTGCTGTTATCAATTGCTATCATTTTCCGCTTTTTTTTCCCACTTGGTTTTGTTAACATCGAGATCCCCGTGATTTTGATCTGATTATTTGGATCTTTATCTATGCTTCGGGTGGACTTTGCTTGTTGGTATTAACCGCTTGTTGTTTTGAACTGATTACTACTCTACATGCTTTCTCTACGGTTTTGGTTTGTTTTGCTCAAGAACTCTCTAAAGTTGTTGATTGCTTGGTGGACTTTGCCTTGAATCCCTTAATGGTTTATTACATGCAAATCATCTAATTCGGTTATTCCACGCTTTCTCCAACTTCATCTTTAAATTTGTATCTATTGCAATGTTTATCCTAGATCTTATGGCAAGTTTGCTTTTTGTTCTCTGGTTGTTTCTTGTCTTGGATATTTGCCTCTTGGTTCTTCAGACTCCTTATGTTCATCCTAGTTGGTCAGGATTTGGTCCTGTTCATAAATTGCTTCGACATTATTATTGTTCGATGGTTTTGGTGATTATTGTCGGTTGTCCTTCCATGATACTATTTTATGCTCTACCTACTTGGTTATTATAATGTCAATGTCTACTCGATGGAGAGGTTTTATGGCCAACTTGCTATCCCTTCCTAACCCTTATGCATCCGGTCAATTGGGTGGGGTTTCACGACTTTCTCTGGTTTCCTAGACACTTAATTCCTCGCAATGTGGTGTTGATTTTCTTGTTGTTTGCTATGCTTTATAGCCCTGAAAACCATTTTAATTCTTGCCTCTTATCTTTTCCCTACCATTGTTAGACTAATGCAACACTATTAAGATGCTCTTAATTCATATTCAAACCCTATCATGCTCTATCCGAATGGGTTGTCTTATAATAATGTCAATGTCAGACCGATGAACTTCTTGTATTGGTGCTGGGTATTCTTTGACATGGTGTCTTATATTAGTCTTATTTCCGTGATGGGAACCTCTTTCTCATTCGACTTTTCGATTCCTATCTACCATATATTTGATTAAAATAACAAAGGATATCAAGACTTTATCAAATGGATGCATGTGTTTGTTCTATGATGATGTTTTCACTCCCTTTTGGTTTGGTAGTAGCTCTGTGATGTAACCCTTCACGATGTCTGATGCTCATATTTGCATTCCAACTTGTGGACTGAACAGCCTTCTCTATCACAACTTTACTATCATTCTCGATTATGCATTTCAATTATCATTTTGTCTCAGATACCTTAACTGCTATAACTTTTTCTGCTTACATTCTTGCTTTCTCTTGTCCTCTGTAGGTTGCTAGAGAGTCATGCATTCTCCCATCCCAGCATTGGCCCTAATCTTCCACCGCTTATTATGTTAATCAATTTGTATCTTTTGATATTTTTATTTTCTTTTTTTGCTTTTGTCAGATAAGGGATTTACTCCTGATTGTAGCTCTTGAGCAATAGTTCTGAGTTTATCCCCTTTAAGGACCTTGTAACCCTCTTTTTTATAATACAATTGGGTTCCCTCAAAAAAAAAAACTCTAAGCCCCAAAACTAACCCTAAATCTACAACCCCAAACCCTAAACCCTAAAAATCTTAACCTAAACTAAATAAAACCTAAAAATAAAATAAAAAAACCTAAACCTAAATAAAATAAAAACATGAAATAAAATAAAAACCTAAACTAAAACCTAAACCTATACCTAAACCTAAATCTAAACATAAACCTAAAAACTATAAAACTTAAACATATAAATAAACCTAAAAATAAATAAAAAATAAAACCTAAACCCTAAACTAAAAAATACCTAAACCTAAAATAAAAATAAAATAATCCTAAATTAAAATAAATAAAATTAAACCTAAACTTAAAATAAAACTAAACCTAAAAACTAAAATAAAATAAACCAAAAATAAATCTAAACCTAAACTAAAACATAAAACCTAAAAATAAACATACAACCTAAACCAAAAAATAAAAAATAAAAACCTAAACCTAAACCTAAAAATAAAAAATAAAACTTAAACCGTTAAAATAAAATAAAAGTAAAGCTAAACTAAAAATAAACCTATATCGAAGCCTAAACCTAAAAAATAAAATAAAATTAAAAACCTAAAACTTAAATAAATAAACCTAAAATAAATAAACTAAACTAAATAAAAATAAAAAAAAACTAAACAAAAATATAAATTAAATAAAAAATAAACTAAATAAACCTATTTATTTTAATAATAATAAAATAAATAATAAATAAATGAAAAGCTTAAACCCCAACCTAAAACTAACCCTAAATCTTATAGTCTAAAACACTAAACCCTAAACCCAAAACCCAAAACCCAAAGCCCTAAACTAAAACTAAACCCTAAACCTTAAACCCTAAACCCTAAAATCTAAACCCTAACCTAAACCTAAACCCTAAACCATAAATCAAACCCTAAACCCTAAACCCTAAACCCCTAAATAAAATAAACCTAAAAAATAAACCTAAACTAAATTGAAATAAAACCTAAAATAAACCTAAAATAAATTTTAAATTAAAATAAAATAAAAAATAAAAACCTAAAATCTAAAATAAAACTAAAAAAAAATAATATAACCTAAATAAAATAAACTAAAAAAAATAAACCTAAAACCTAAACAATAAAACATAAAATAAAACCTAAACCAAACTAAAATAAAAACCATAAAAAAATAAACCTAAACCATAAACATTAAACTCTCAAAATACTAAACCTAAACACTAAATCCTAAAACATTAACCTAAATTAAACAAAAACCTAAAATAAATAAAAAATATAAACCAAAATAAAATAAAATAATAAAATAAAATAAAAACCTAAACTAAAACATATACCTTTACCTAAACTTAAAATAAATTAAACCTAAACCCTAAACTAAATAAAATAATATAAGCTAAAAATAAATGTAAAACTAAACTAAAAATTAAAACCCAAAAATAAACCTAAACCTAAACCTAAACCTAAAATAAAAACATAAACCTAAACCTAAAAATCCTAAACCCCTAAACCCTAAAACCCTAAACCCTAAATCTATAAACCCTAAGTTCTAAACCCTTAAACCTCAAACCTTAAGCCCTAAATGCTAAAACCAAAGCTAAAAAAACCCTAAACCCTAAACTCTAAAACCCTAAACCTAAACCAAACTCCTAAACTAAAAACTTAAACTAAAAAACCCTAAACACAAAATCCTAAAACCTAAACCCTAAACCCTAAACCCTAAACCCTAAACACTAAACTCAAAACCCTAAACACTTAACCCTAAACCTTAAAAAGCTAAAAACCTAAAAACCTAAAAATCTAAACCTAAATTAAATAAAACTTAATAATAAAATAAATAAAAGAACTTAAAATAAAATAATATAATATAAAAAAATAAAATAATATAAAAAATAAAATTAAAACATAAATTAAAACCTAATCCTAAACATAAACCTAAAAAGAAAATGAAATAAAAAACCTTGACCCTAAACCTAAAACCTAAAACCCTAAACCCTAAATCCTAAATCTTAAGCCCTAAACCCTAAAAAACCCTAAACACTAAACCTTAAACCCTAAACTAACCCTAAATTCTAAACCCTAAACTTTAAATCCTAGCCTTAAACCCTAAACCCTAAACCCTAAAACCCTAAAACCCTTAATCCTAAACCCTAAATAAGCTATAAACCTGAAACCCTAAACCATAAAATCCCTAAAGCCTAAACTCTAAACCCAAAACCCTAAACCATAAACCCTAAAACCTTAAACCTTAAACCTTAAAACCTAAACCCTAAAACCTACAACTTTGAACCCTAAACCCCCAACCTCTAAACCTAAACCTAAACCTAAACCCTAAATCCTAAACCCTAAAAACCTAACAACCTAAACCTAAACTAAATAGAACATAAAAAACCCTAAACCTAATTAATATAAATAAAATAAAATAATATAAAAACATAAACTAAAACTAAAAGCTAAACCTAATCTTAAACCTAAAACTAAACCTAAAAATAAAATAAAATAAAAACTAAACACTAAACTAAAATAAAATAAATAAAAACCTAAACTACACTAAAAAATAAAATAAACCTAAATATAAAGAACCTAAAAAACCCCAACCCTTAAACCTAAACCTAAACCCTAAGCCCTAAACCCTAAATCCTAAACCCTAAAAACCTAACAACCTAAACCTAAACTAAATAGAACCTAAAACCCTAAACCTATAAATAAAATAAAATAATATAAAACCTAAACTAAAACAAAAGCTAAACCTAAACTTAAACCTAAACCTAAACCTAAAAATAAAATAAAATAAAAATAAACACTAAACTAAAATAAAATAAATAGAAACCTAAACTACACTAAAAAATAAAATAAACCTAAAAATAAAAAACCTAAACCTAAAAATAAAAAATAAAACCTAAATAAAATAAAAAATAATCCCTAAACCTTAAACCCTAAACCTACAATACTTAACCCTAAACCTTAAACCCTAAATCTTAAAAAACACTAAAACATACACTCTACACCCTAAAAACCTTAACCTAAACAAAATATATCCTAAAAATAAAATAAATAAAAAACCTAAACATAAATAAATAAAGTAACATAAAATAAAATAAAATAAAACCTAAACTAAAACCTCAAAACTAAATAAAATAAAAAATAAAAACTAAACCAAAATAAAATAAATATAAACCTAAACTAAACTAAAAAATAAAATAAGCCTAAAAATAAAAACCTTAAATAAAATAAAAAGTAAATGTACAATAAAAATAAAATAAAACTAAAATAAAATAAAAACTAAATAAAAACCTAAACCAAAAAATATACCTAAAAAAATAAAAATAAAACCCAAACCCTAAACTAAAAAAAAACCTAAACCTAAAATAAACCTTATTCTAAACTAAAATAAACTAAACTAAAATAAATAAACTGAAAATCTAATCTTAAACCCTAAACTAAATAAAATAAATTAAACTAAAAATAAACCTAAACCTTATGAATAACTTCTAATATTTTATTATTTAGACTAATTTTATGATTTTTATCTTAAGCAATACCTTCTAATGTGATATGCAATATAATATAATATAATATGTTATAGTGTATTATAGTATGTGATGCCATAACATAAGTGTATCATGCATTATAGATACTATTGTGTATAACTACTTATTGTTTAACATATTTTAGTTTATTATAATATGAAGTAGTAGGGTTTGTACTAGTATAATTGATAGAAATACTAATTTATAGGCTGAGATGATGGGATTTGGACTAATTTAAGGTAAGCTTTAGAGAATATCATTGGGGGTCAACTATGGTGTGTCATTTAATCAAAAGAATGAAATTTTGCATTCAAATTAAAGGTTTAGTTTTCAACAAAATTTTATAAAGTTTTTTCTTAAAGAGATTCATTTTGTAAAATTATAAGATAATATAATATATGAAAGAATTTTAAAATATAATGTACATAATAATATAACTCACATATATATGAATGTGGTGGAGTGTTACTAAATGTTATTGTACATTTTAGTATGTTTTACTTTTGTTATAATACATTGGGTCAAAACTCACAAAATGTAAATTTGATGGTTCAGATGGAAGAATTTTAATCAAATTGAAAACACATGAAGCACAAATTAAATTATAATAGAAAAATAACAATTTTACATCCAAAATGAATATTATTCATATTTTGAGAAAATTTTGTTATTTGTTCTTTTAAGTGATTCGAGGAGGTGTAATGTTAGACAATATATTATATTTTACACATTATAATATAACATCATATATTATAATAAATAGAGTGTGTTAATTTACACTATAATATGTTTAGCATGATATTGTAGAGTTAGTTTGAGCTTACACCATCACAAATCATAAAATGTTCATTATAATATTAAAATAATGAAATTGGAATAAATACATTGTTAAGCATTTAGTTGAAGTATTAAAGGTTTGCATAAGAGAAAAAAAATAAGATTTGATGAGAATTCCATGTCAAGGACATGGAGGGAGATCCACTAGGGGCTCACACATGCATTGGACATGACATATGAGGGGTCTATGTCGATGGCATAGAAGAATAAAATCTTCTAGGGATAAGGTTTAAATTTCATTTGATTATATAATTTATGGAAAGAAGATATGCTAAGGATAAGAATCTATAAACCACCGAGGATTAAGATTAAATTGACTTTAATTTATTTTGTTTTAATTGATGTGGAGGCATATCTACTAGAGATATGGGCCCGAGTCCATTAGAGATTGGGTATAAGAACCTTCCACTAGGGAAGCAGGTTTGGGCTATTCATTGGGGATTGGAATTTGAGTTTGATTTCATAGATTTGTTTGGGGATGTATTCGGAAGGGTTAAGAGTTTGGTTGGATTTTCTTGATTTATACTCTTTTGGGGGCGTTGGTTTTATTTGGCTCCATTGGGGAGGTCAGTTTTGAATTTGATTTATTTTCTTGACTTGTTTATATATGATTTGGGGCTCCACTAGGGAGAAGGGTGTGATTTAACTCCACTGAGGAAAATCAAATTGGGTTTAATTTCATCCGAATTAATGTATGGACCTTCCTAAAAATGGATGGACCATCTGGGCTATATCAATCTACCTACAAAGGTTTACAACAAAGGGATAGTCTACAATAAGTAGAGCTAGCCAACTTAAGGGTTATCTGCAATAGATGTGCTAGGAAGAAGGTGTAGTAGACTTACATCTTCTAAAGCGAGGAACAACCACTAGGGTGTGCTGTTGGATGCACAATAAATCGAACCTGACCTACGATGACTATTTAGTGAATGCCACTGGGGACTTATGTCAATTCAATAGTAGTCAGGATTAATTTTATCTTAAATTCATGTGATTTCATATGGTTAGTCTAATTTAATTTAATTTTGAATGGAAGGCATATTCATCGGGGATGTGAGCTCGATCAAATTTGATAGGTTTAATTTATGGACCATGTCGGTGTGCGATGGACCCACTGAGAATAAGCTATATCAGACTTGTCCTATCTCAGATTTACAAATCCAAAGGGATAGTCTACTTGCCATGGGGTAGAGCTTGCTAACCTAAGGGGTTTCTTTTCAGTGTCCAATGGCTATGATAGGAAGAAGGTGCAACAGACTTACATCTTCTAAAGCAAGGAACAATAGCTGGTGTGACCTATTGGTAGAACAATAAATCAAACTTGACTTAGGGGAGACTATTGAGTGAATGCTATTGGGAACTTATATCAACTCAAGAGTAGTCAGGCGACTCCTATAGGGAGTTTTTCTAACACTCCTATAGGGACTTACATCTTCTAAAAGAAAGGATATAAGTATACGATGGCAAACTCAATAAGAAAGAATAACATACTTACATCTGCCATGAGTGGTGTATCTTGAGGTGTGAGAACCAACTAACCTAAGGTGTAACCATCAGCATGAGTGGTGGATCTGATAGCATAGTGAGAACCAACCAACCTAAGGTGCCCATCAGTGTGCAACAATTAACCTTGAAAGAAAGCATGTAGGCTTACAACTTTCCAAGTGAAACTGATCATCAGGATAGTCTATCGTCGATGGGACAAATGTTATTTGAGATAGAGTGACTAGTATGGGGGAGCCCCGAGAAAGGACTAGAATCAAACTTGAAGTAGTAAGGAGGGAATGAGCCGCTTGGGGACTTATTCTAAACCTCAAATATACCTCACCCAATGGCAAAAGCTAATCCAAGAAGAAAGTGACTCACATCCTCTTAAATGAAACCAACTTGAGGTAGCCTACCACCACGAGTAACGTCCAATAAACCAACAAGGCTCTCATCGAGAAGTAATGGGAAGGAAAGCATAACAAACTTACATCCTACAAAGCAAGACAACCATTAAAGGTGGCACATTAGCCTGACCTAGAGCAGCTACTAAGTGAGTGTCACTGAGGGAGTTATCTCAAATTAGAGTAGCCCGAGACAAAAGATATGTGTTTTTTTATATGTTTTTATGTAGTTTGTGTTTGTATTGTGTCAATGAAGGATAGGATGTTGCTTGGGTTCCATTCCCCTACCCTAAACACATCATGGAAGATTCACATATAAGAATACTTTTAACATGGAACATACTGAATTTGAAATTGAATTTTTATTGATGGTAATTTTTTTTAAACATAATTTATAATATTTTTTTAAGTAGAGCCTGTTGATTGGAAGCATTGGGCACTCTCCCATATGATTAATAAGTTGAAAAGATCCTTTTTGGTAGGCCTTTTCTATGGCAAAAGGGTATTTCCAAGTGGGTTCAAACATGCCTCCCATCTTACGATGGGAAATAATCAATCTCCTTAGAATTAAAATAAGCTCTCCTACGTGAAAAGATCTTGAAAGGACCAACTTATTATGAGCTTGAATCATTTTAGCTTGGTACAACTCGATGTTTTAGCATGCTCGCAAGTGTCTATCCTCCAAACCATCAAGCTTTTCAATTTGGCTCGCTTCTATTGTGATCTTGCTACCCATAGCTATCCTAGCAAAGAGAGTTGGACTCTAATGGTATATAATGACCCATAAGGACCCATAGGAGGGAGTGTTGGAGAGTTCTATATGGTTCTATGTCCCACAAGGGCTTCAACTAACCGCTCATGCCACTATCACTTGTTGTCGAGTATCTTCTTCTATATTTGGATGAGAGTTTTATTGAAGGCTACTGCTATGTCATTTGCCTTTAGATAGTTAATGGTAGAATATCTCTAATCTATATTATGTCTTCAAGTAAAGTTATTGACCCTATGTTTTGAATGCAATACCATTATCGATATAATTTATCAAGGCACCCAAACCCATAGAAGATGATATGGTTCCTAAAAAGCTGAAGCACATACTAAGCTGTGACCTCTTAGAGTGGAATCGCCTTTGCCCATTTGGAAAAGTTGTAAGTAGCAGCTAAGATGAACAGATGACCCTTAGAAGAAGGAGGATCAACCAGACCCACTAAGTTGGTACCCCAACACTCGAATGGCCATGCTAGTGTAGGATGTAGAATGCGAGCCACACCATATATTTGACATTGGGTATTTAACAGATATCCATGCAATCTTTGATCATCAATGGCTTGTAGTATTCTATTCTCTTGATCTTGGTTTTCATCTTCGGACCAGATTTATTGGCTCCACATAATCCTGAGTGTAGCTCAATCATGATCTTATGGGCTTCATGCATGCCTAAATAATGTAACCACATATGATTGAATGACCGCCAAGACAAGACACCATCCATAAGAGCATATAAAAGTGCTCTCTACTTCATCTGATGGGCTTGGGACTTCTCTTGAGGTAGTTATCCTTTATTTAGGTAATCCATTAATGGTTACCTCCAATCTAACTCCTCGTTCTTCTTGGCAATGGCAACCTCCCCTTCAAGATACTTTTGATGAGTTCAATATAAGAGATAAGACTTGTCTATTTTGGACCTTTATTGATATGGACTCAACTCACATGAAATGCCATCACAAGCTTGGCTAAAGCATACTATGGCATTCTCTCCGAGGAATCTTATAAATGGTAACCTCGAGGGGCCAAGAACTCCATGGTGTTATGGTGGTGATGGAGCTTTATAACCTTATAGGACCTAGATTTGGTTGATAACAAGTGAGAATCCTTGAAGATGTTGATGTTCGGATGCAAAGGCTAACTAACGGCAATCAAAGCATCATATTGACTTTGTTGTTGGTGGAAGGACTGGACAGAAGATTTAAGAATCTCATCACATAATAGTTTAGAGTTAAGAGAACTATTCCTACCCCTACCTTTCTTGGAATAGTAGATTATGATTCTTCTCCTCTTTGAGAGAAGCCACACCATCAAAGTACATCTCACAAAGAGTGAATTCTATCCCTAAGTTCATGATTTATTCAGAGATCATCACTAAGTAAAGAGTCAAGATGAACGGGTGTTGCTAAAAATTTGCTAGCACTTATCCTTTCATCGCATAGAGGGGTACAAAGGTAATGTCAAACTACGAGAGGATCATGGACCATCGTGCCAACTATTCGGATAGCATTGATAGTATCATGAGATACTATAATGGATTGATCCTAGAGATCAGGTTTACCTTATGAGAAAGTATGTAGTGCTATAGCTTTTGAGATGCAAAGATTAAAGCAAGGAAATGCTTTTCAATGGGTGGATAGTTAGCCTCACCAAGGATTAGACGATGGCTAAGGTAGTAGAGTGTGTTTTCCTTCCCTTCATCATTTGCTTGGACCAACAAAATACCAACGGAGTCATCTAACACAACAGTGTAAAGTATGAGCGACTTGCCCGAGATAGGGGCTGCTAGAATTGAAACATCATCAGGTAATGCTTGATGTCTTCTAAGGCATGCTCATACTTGTCATCCCACTTGAACTTGGTATCCTTTTTGACAAGTGCTGAGAATGGCTGGCATATTTTTGATAGGTTGAATAAAAAGTGTCTTTGATATGCCAACCCTTGGAATGATTTGAGTTGAGTTAAACTTTTAGGGGGTGGCATTTCTAATATTGCCTTGATTTTCTCCAGATCGATTTTAATTCTCTTGTGTCAGACGACAAACCCAAGAAATTTTCAGCTACTCAATGCACACTTCATGGGGTTCATTTTGAGGTTAAATTATCTTAATTGACAAAACTACTCAAAAAATAGATGGTTTTCCTTTTCTTAACTTTTGACAATGAGATCATCGACATAGAACTCAACTTGATGATGAATGAGTTCATTAAAGATTTGAGTCATAGCCCACTGATATGTAGCACTGACATTTTTATGGTTGAAAGGTATGACCTTATAGTAATAGATTCGATTCTAAGCTAATCATCATCTTTAGGTCCATCTCTATTTGGTTATATCCGATGAGTCATCCATAAAAGAGAAGACGCATGAGATGAAAATGTCCACCATCGCCTTTATGATTCATAGAAAAATTTATCTTTTGGACATGCCTTATTTAAATCCCTAACATCGGCATATAAGAATTTGGCCAATCTTTTTCTTCACTAGGGATGATGTCACAACCATAGGTATTTTTCTTGGATGAAGCCGATCGATCAATTTCTTGACTTCATAAATGATCTATTATTCTATGTCAAATCGCATGCATCTAGGAGCTTGCGTGATAAGGTCAGAAGTAGGCTCTATTACTAGTTTATGGCTCACTACATCATGAGCCAATGTAAGAATCTCTTCATAACTCCATTCAAAGTAGTCCCTAAACTCAACCAATAGCCTAACTAAGTTATTGGTTTCAATTTCATTCAATAAAGAAAGGATGTATGTCGGGCGTGGATCTTCTTCAGTTCCTAAGTTGATTTTCTTGAGCTCATTGATGGTTGACTTGATTTCTTCTTCAAACTTTTGTGGTGCATCTTTGACTTCAAAATCATCTAGATCATCGAAGTTTCTAAGCTCACATATGAGTTAATGTGATTTGAAAAGAACCTATCAATTCCAAATGATGATGACTAAGTAGTAATCATCATTGATTGGACCACTAATCCTAGTCTTGGTCTGATTTTTTTCTTTTATATTCTTCAAAGTAGTCCGACTTGTGCTTTGACCAAGTATGGGATTAACCCATTCTTGCTAAATTATGAACACAAGGCAAGTACCAATCAAAAGGTAATTCTATTAAATCTTTATATGAATCATCCTCAAGTTTTACATCAACTTCTTGACTTGAGGATGATGCTCTCAGAAAGAACCTTTAAGTCTTCACACCTGTGGATGACTTAGGGGCTTCCTTATCTACCAAACCCTCAACTTTTTGAAAGGAAAGTGAGGCTAGAGCTAAGGTTCCCAACTGATGCCCAATTGTTTTACATATAGACTTGGATACACTTATTCTTTGCTTTGGAGCCTAATCTTCATCACTATATGGCTCAAGTGTCACCTCCAAGGGATTTTACTACTGAGAAGAGTCTGTGCTAATCATAAGACTCATCCCATGAACTAGATTCTAAGTCTATATGGATAGTGTACCTGGTAGCTAAGACATATATTATTGGGTGGAAATAAAGAGGTTTTCCACCCCTGACCGCTCTAAACTAGCCTCTTCCTCTCCAGTGGAGGTCATCCTACCCATATGTTCAATGGAGTAATGAACTATGGGAGGAATTGTCAAGCTCCACCTCCTCCATGTCTATTTTCGCTCTTTTTTTTTTTCATTTTCTCTTCTTCTTTTCTTTTTTTTCTTTCTAATTCTTTATTATTTTAAACTTTGACCAAGTTCATGAGAATAGACTTGTTGATTTTGATGGAGGTAGTAAGCCACATCCTTATATATGCTGACCTTATGAACTATAAATGGTTAGAATCTCTTTCAACATAGTAGACAATCCCACCTCTCACGAACTTCATACACTGATGTAGAGAGTATGGAACTATGTTGCTCTCATGTATCCATGGTCTCCCCAGCAAAGCATTGAAAGATGTATCTGAGTTTATAATGTAAAACTTGGCTTCGGTCTTCCAATAATCTATATCCAAGGTTAACAATATAGATCCTGAGTCCTGTTGACCTCACTTTGCATATTCAATCTTCCCATCTTAGACATAGGAGTCTTCTAGACACTAAGACTTGCCTAGTCATAAGACACTTCAAACAAATAGGTAAACATTTAACCTAAGCCTAAAGACTTAGAATGGTTAACCATAGGATTTGGTTATGCCTTAGGGATTAAGATGATCCACCTACCCTACAACCCAAATCCAATCCATGTTCACCTTCTCAAATCAAACCTCAAGTTCAATTCAAACATCAAATTCAAATCCAAATCCAAACCCAAATTCAAAAACCCAATGACTGAAGCCCATGATCAAATCCAAACTTAGAACCCTTCCTATGCAATATGACCTATCACATGGACTTAAACAAATCTTAATCCAAATCAATTGATTTTCTCATAATCAATATTTATCTTCAATCAACTTCCTAAATATAAATCAAATCTACGTTCAAATGACCAAACTAAATCAAAATAAATCAAAATAAATCAAAACCCTTCCTAAGCCATATGTCATATCTTGGACTTAATCAAATATCAAATTCAAATTTCTTGACACAAATCAATCATATTTTCAATCATCTTCACAAATTGAAATGAAATATACATTTACATCAAATTAAATCAAATCAAATCAAAATCCAAACTTAAGCCACATGACCCACTCCATGGACTTAACCAAATTCCTTCATTCCAAAACCCAAATTCAGTTGGTTTTATCATGAATCAATCATACATTCAATTATATTGTCAAATATAAATGATCATCAAGCCAAACCAAAATCAACCCAAGTCAAACTAACAAACCCTTTTGATGTTCAAATGAACCAAAACATTTGAACTAACCAATTGAATTTTCAAATAAATAAATCTCAACTAAACAAACTCAACCCAAAATCAAATAAACTCACCCAACCCACCATTTCCGTCGACCAACCGCCCAAAACCTCCCATCATTGTCATCAAATCAAGTCACACCAAGTCAACTTGGTCATTTGATGTCAACCCTTTAACCCATATGAACAAATTATTAAACCTATGCCAAATCCCTTTGAAACCAATGGTTCATACCAAATCAAAATTAATATTTGAATATGACTTTCAATTGAAGTCAAAATCCAAACCTCATGTCAAATTTTGAAACCAATGGTTCAAACCAAATCAAAATCAATATTTGAATATGACTTGGCCTTCAATTGAGTCAAACCAAACCCAATTGGCCCTCTTGACCAAAGTTAACCCAAATTAACCTAATAGGTAAAATTATGTCAAATCAAAATATAAACCAAATTGATTACAACCAATGGCTCATGTTCATTCCAAATTGATTGTTTAACTTGACCAAAGCCATGATTGGGCCCAATTGACCTAAGTAGCCCAAATTTACCTAAAGGGTCAAGTTGCCTAAATCAAAGTGAAATCCAAATTAATTGAAACCAAAGCCTATAATCATCTTCAATTGGTCATAAAACCCAAACCAACACCCAATCCAAACTTATTTGGCCAAGTGGTCAAATTATTCAACTTAACCATTTGACTCAAAATGAATTCAAATGTGCCAAAATCAAATCTATGCCAAACTAAACCAAACCAATTGAACCAAATCATCCCAAATGATCACATTAACTTGACCGAACTCTTGGTTTGACCCAATTTGACCAATTGGTCAACTTGACCCAACCTAACCCAATTTGACCTAAATGAGTCAAATTGAGCCAAACATAACCATATCAACTCTAATTGACTTGAAATTTGGGCTAACCCACTTTTTGCTAATTTCAAATCTTCCCAAATCAAATCTAATGCCAAATGATAATTCTACCCTTGGGTCAAGGGCATCACATGAGACAAATCACTAATGTAAGTGGTCATTTCCATTCATTGACTAGTTGGTACTCTCCCAATGGTCCACCTAGGCACCCACGACACTAACCTCGACCCAAGGGGGTGGTTTGGCCATGACCCATGGGAGGTGAATCACCTCACCCTCCCCATCGGAGCATTTGAAACCCATAGGACACCCATGATAACAGCCACACATATATTAAATTAAATCAACACATGTAAGCTTATAAATAAATAATAATATGTTTTATGATGCTAATTATAAATACATAAGAAATGCATGTCCTTATAGCTTAAGTGTATGAATGTTGAATTCTCTTTCTTATATTCAAGTGTTGATTTATATAAGATTGAATGCTAATGGGTATATAATTTGGACATCTCGGGAACACGATGCTTTAGCTAGTCCCAAGGAGGTCATTATTACTTCACTTCACTGGTTTAAGAATGGCACATAGATCGAAGATATGCCAATATTAGCCTAATCAGATTTATAGGGGATTATGCTTAAGGGATGTTAAAAAATAAATGTAAATGCTCTTTTTGCAGGTTGCTTAAATCCTTAAGTATAATCCAAGTTAGGACAGGTGAGCTTAGTTACCTATGGTAGGGTGTTAAGTCCAAATTATAAATCCAACTACTTGGGATTACATGTATATTTAGCTAACCTCTATTTTGCAAGTGTAGTTAGATTTACTTTTCCCACATAAATATAATTTAAGCAATAGGAATTAGGATTAATGCTACAGGGGATTAGGATGAGCAGTGGTCAGAAGGCTTTGTCTTGGAGTGCCCTGTGATTCCTTTGAAGCTAGTACCATCCACATCAAAGAAGGAACCAAATCGGAAATGGAGATATGAAGAAAGAAGACCCCCATAGAATTTAATATAATAATAATTATTCTTTCATGTTCCAGGTTGAATAAGGGTAGAGCTCGGCCACCAAGATTTTTATCTTCGGTGGTTATCTTGCCTTTATTTTTTTATGATAGTTTATATAATTGTTTCATGTTATGTTAAAATTGTGCATTAGGTTGGAATGCTTCGTAGTTTCTTATATGATTGATGCTTTAATGTGTGGCTTGGATATGATTAGTCTCTTAAGATAAAAATAACTTTTCTACCCAACTAATCACTCATAACTAAATTTTAAACAACTCATAACTTCATCATAAAGCCTAAAATATAAATAAGATAATTAAAAGATTTAGCAACCCTTAGTTGTATGGCTATGTGTCTCACATCATGCATGCATATTCTTTCTCTCTTGAACATGAAGGATCTCCATCCTTGCACGATAAAGGAATGTTTAACCTGTGAGGGCATTCCGTATAGTGGAGAACACCTTCTTCTAGTTGATTTGACCCATAACCTATTTCATCATGCATTTAGGCATAAGAAATCCTAAAGCCTCTATCAAAATGATGTTCTAAAATGAAATAAAATTTGAAAAGATTTTGCATTTATAGATTAAGTCATGTGCTCATACCACTCATGCTCTAGTATATTAGAGAGTGTGTTTAGGACTTTAGTCTCTTTCTAATTAAATAAATACCCTAGTTATCTTCCAAATCATAAGACTAGACTACATGGTTTTAAAATCATAGGTGGAGAAAGCTGGCGGACACTCCATATGGTTATAAGTCCAGAAGTAGGGCAATTTATAAAATAAAATAAACTAAAATAAATAAATAAAACTAAATAAACCTAAACCTATCATTTTACTTAATTTTAAAAAATAAAAAATAAACTAAAATAAATAAACTACATAAACCTAAACCTACCAATTTACTTAATTTAGAAAAATAAAATAAAAAATAAAGCAGAAAAACCCTAACCTTAAACTCTAAAACTAACCCTAAACCCTAAACCCTAATCCCTAAACCATAAACCTACAACTCTAAACCTTAAACCCTAAACCCTAAAACCCTAAACCTTAAACCCTAAGCCCTAAATGCTAAACCCTAACCCATATACCCTAAATTTTAAAGCCCTAAATTGTAAACCCTAAACCATAAAACCTACAAGCCTAAACCCTAAACCCTAAACCCTAAACACGAACCCTAAACCCTAAAAACCTAAAAACATAAACCTAAACTAAATAAAGCCTAAAATATAATAAAAAACCTAAACCAAAAAAAATGAAAAATAAAATAAAATAAAAAAACCTAAACTAAAATATAAACTTAAACCTAAACCTAAAACTAAAAATATAATAAAATAAAACTAAACTTAAATAAAATAAATAAAAACTTAAACTAAACTAAAAAAATAAAATAAACTTAAAAAATCTAAAAAAACTTAAATAAAATAAAAACTAAACTTCAAATAAAAATAGAAGAAATGTAAAATAAAATAAAATAGAAACTAAATAAAAAACCTAAACCTACAAATAAAACCTAAAATAAATACAAATAAACCTAAACCCTAAATTAAAAATAAAAAAAACTAAACATAAAATAAATAAAATAAAATAAACCTAAACCTAAATTAAACTAAAATAAATAAAACCTAAACCTAAACCTAAATTTAATTAAAGCTAAACTTTAAACTAAATAAAATAAAATAAACTAAAAATAAACCTAAACCTAAATAAAAAAAATGTAAAAATAAACCTAAAATAAAACCTAAAACATAAACCTTAAAACCTAAACCTAAACCTAAAAAATAAAAAAATAAAACTTAAACCTAAAAAAATTAAATAAAAAACTAGTAAAAAAAGAAACCTAAACTTAAACATAAACTTAAAATAAACTAAAATAAAACCTAAACTAAAATAAATAAACCAAAATTAAATAAACTAAACTAAATTAAGATAAAAATAAAACCTAAATAAAAATAAAAATAAAAATATACTAAAATAAATAAAAAATAAACTAAATAAATCTAAACCTATAAATTTACTTAATTTTTTTTAAAAAAACCCTAAACCCTAAACCCTAACCATAAACCCAAAATCCTAAAACCCTAAATTTAAAACCTACAACCTAAACTAAACAAACTAAAAAACACTAAATCTAAATAAATCAAACTAAACTTAACTATAAACCCTAACCCCACACTATAAACCTAAAACCACTACCTAAACCATAAACCCTAAATAATAAACCATAAACCCTGAGCTAAAACCTAAACCCATGCCTAAAACCTAAACCCTAAATAAACCCTAAACCTAACCCTAAACCTTAAAACTAAAACCCTAAACCCTAAACTAACCCTAAACCCTAAACCCTAAACCTAAACCCTAAAACCTAAAAATAAAACCTAAACTTAAACTAAATAAACCTTAAATAAAATAAATAAATAAACCTAAACCTAAAAAAAAAATAAAAAAATGAACTTAAAAACCTAAATCTGCCTAAAAAAATAAAATAAACTAAGAATAAAATCTAAATAAAATAAAACTAAACATAGACTAAAAAAATAAAATAAACCTAAAATAAAATAAGTAAACTAAATAAAAAACCTAAAACTAAAATAAACCTAAAATAAAACCTAAAAATAAATTAAAAAATAAACCTAAAACCTAAACTAAAAATAAAAACCTAAACTAAAATAAAAATAAAATAAACCTCAACCTAAACTAAAATAAATTAAACTAAAATAAATAAAACCAAAACCAAAACCTAAAATAAACTAATCTAAACCTAAACCTAAACTTAAAAAAAATAAACTAAAACTAAACCTAAACATAAACTAAAAAATAAAATCTAAAATAAAAACTTAAAAAGTAAACCTAAAAGAATAAAATAAAAAATTTAACCTAAACCTAAAAATAAAAAAATAAAACCAAAACCTAAAAAATAAAATAAAAATAAAACTCAACTAAAAAAACCAAACCAAAACCTAAACCTAAAAAATAAACTAAAAAAAAACTAAACTAAAAGTAAACTAAATATAATTAAAAATAAACCTATATGAAAATAAAAAATAAAATAAACTAAAATAAATAATAAATAAACTAAATAAACCTAAACTACCAATTTACTTAATTCAAGAAAAAACCATAAATTCTAAATCTTAAACCCTAAACCCTAAATGCTAAACCCTAAACCCTAAACGCTAAACCCTAAACCCTAAAAAACCCTAAACCCTAAACCCTAAACCCTTGCCTTAAACCCTAAACCCTAAACCATAAATGCTAACCCTAAACCCTAAACCCTAAACCCTAAATGCCAAACCCTAAACCTAAACTTAAAGTGACTAAATAAATTTAAAAAAATAAACTTAAACCATAAAACCTAATAACCTAAACCTACACCTTAAGAAGTAACATTGGCGAACATCACCGTGAACTAGGCTTAGTCTAGATCGTGGATAAAGGTTGATTATCATAGTGGTGTGGGATCTATAAGTGCTCATGGTTATAAAAGCAGATGGAGTAATTAGTGGTAATCAGAGAGATGGGGATACAACCATGGTATGGTGGGGAGAGATCGGGATATGATGGTGGATCCAAATTGAGGTGGTTCTGAGAGAAGAAGAAACCTAAGAACCTCCAATGATGCTACTTATGAAACTATGTCTTTATAGTAGAAATGATTCTAGTTATCTAGGTTTTGATTTGTTTTATGCATGCTCATTTTTTATCTATGTTACCGCTTTTGTCTTAGAAAACTTTTTGTGTTACTTGGTTGAATCTGAATTTTTTCTCTCTTGAAAAAAAAACAAAAACCCTAAACCCTAAACTAAAACCTGAACCTTAAATCTAAAACTTAAACCTTAAACCCTAAACCCTAAACCCTAAACCATAAAACCTACAACCCTAAACCCAAAACCCTAAACCTAAAACCCCAAACTCTAAACCTAAACCCTAAACCATAAACCCTAAACCAGCAAAACCCCAAACTCTAAATCCTAAACCTAAAACCATAAACCCTAAAACCTAAACCCTAAACCTACCTTTTACCTAATTTACCTTATACCCTAAATCCTAAATCTTCCTAAACCATAAAACTTAAATAAAACCTACAACCCTAAACCTAAACATTAAACCCTAAACCCTAAAACCATAAACCCTAAAAAACACTAAACCCTAAACCTAAACCCAATCTAATTAAACCCAAGTAACCTAAATGTTAAACCTAAACCATAAATCAATCTAAAATCTTAAACCTAAAACCCAAACCTTAAACCCCTAAACCTAAACCTTAAATAAAACCCTAAACCTAAAGCCTAAACACTAAACCCTAAATAAATCCTCATCTAACTAAATAATAAACCAATAAACCCTAAATTAACCTAAAACCTAAACCTAAATTAAATAAAACATAAAAATAAAATAAATTTATAAACCTAAACCTAAATAAAATGAAAAATAAAATAAAATAAAAACCAAAATTAAAACCTAAACCTAAACCTAAAAATAAATTAAAATAAAAAACTAAAATATATTAAATAAAAACATAATCTAAACTAAAAAATAAATTAAAGCCAAGAATAAGAAACCTAAATATAATAAAAATTAAACATAAAATAAAAACAAAACAAAACTTAAAATAAAATAATATAAAAATTAAATTAAAAGTGAAAGCAAAAAACTAAAACTAAAAATATATTAAAAAACCTAAACCCTAAAAAAAAACCTAAACCTAAAATAAAAATAAAATAAACCTAAACCTAAACTAAAATAAATAAAACCTAACCTAAACCTAAAATAAACTTAACCAAAACCTAAACCTAAACTAAATATAATAAAAAAACTTAAAATAAACCTAAACCTAAACTAAAAAATAAAACTTAAAATAAACCTAAAATAGAAATCTAAGAACTAAACTTAAAAAAATAAAATAAAATCCTAAACCTAAACCTAATCCTAAAAAATAAAATAAAAATAAAACTCAATTCAAATATAAACCTAAACCTAAAAAATAAACTAAAATAAAAATTAGATAAAAAATAAATCTAAAATAAATAAACTAATCTAAATAGAAATAAAAGATAAACCTAAATAAAAATAAAAAATAAATTAAATTGAAATAAATAATAATTTAACTAAATATACTAAATAAACTTAAACCTACTGGTTTACTTTTTTTTAAAAAAAAACTTTGAACCCTAAATCCTAAACCCTAAACCATAAACCTACAACCTTAAACCCTAAACCCTAAACCCTAAAAAACCAAAAAAATCCATAAACCCTAAATCCTAAACCCTAAAAGCATAAAACTTAAAACCCTAAACCCTAAACCTTAAACTCTAAACTATAAACCCTAAACATTAAATGCTAAACCTTAACCCTAAACCCTAAGCTTAAATATAAAGTAACCAAATAAATAAATTAAAAAATATACCTAAACCCTAAAACCTAATAAACCAAAACCTAAACCTAAACCATAATAATGGGTAGAAATTTGATAGCAGGAACATCATCAACCAGCTCAGATCTGGAGAAGGTGGAGGCTTATCGTAGTGGTGGTGGGGGATTTGGAGGTGCTAATGGATATCGAGGTGGTGGTCGGAGCAATGGTGGTTATGGAAGTAAAAGGGGTGACGGAGGTTACAGCTGTGGTGGTGGCAGAGCGGGAGATCAGGGATATGATGGTAGATCCCGCTACTCGAGAGGCTGAGGTGGTTCTAATGGGAACTGGAGAAACTAAAGAACGGTTGATCTGATCAACTGCTTATGGAACTGTGTCTTTACAGTAGAGACGGTTCTATTTATCTAAGGTTTTTGATTTGCTCTATGGAGCACATTTTTTATGTATGTCATTCCTTGTGCCTCACAAAACTCGGTGTGTTACTTGGTTGATGATTTTGAATTTGTTCTCTATTAAAAAAAGCTAAAAACCCTAAATGTTAAATTAAAACCTGAACCCTAAACCTAAAACCTAAACCCTAAATCCTAAAAACCCTAAACACTAAACCATAAACCCAAAACCCAAAACACTAAACCCTAAAACCTTAAATGCTAAACACTAAACCCTAAACCCAAAACCCTAAACCCTAAACTCCAAACCCTAAACCATAAACCCTAAACCCTAAACCCTAAAAAGCTGAAAACCTAAATATAAACAAAATAAAACCTAAAAATAAAATAAATATAAAACCTAAACCAAGATAAAATAATAAAATAAAATAAATTAAAATTAAAACCTAGACCTAAACCTAAAAATAATAAAAAATAAAACTAAAAACTAAAATAAAATAAAATAAATAAAACCCTAAATTACTATAATTTTGCTTTATAATTTTAAAATTAAAGAGAAGATCAATAGTGTTAAAGTTGATATTTCATTAAAACCTAGGACTTGTATTCCAACAACACAAGATTGTGGAGATTCTTAAGAGGTGAGGATTTATGCTTGTAGCTCAAAAGAAGCAACCACCTTAAATGTTAAATCTATGTAGCTTTAGCATAAGCCAAAGCGTGGCCTAAATATGAGTGAAAATGGACATGGTTTAACTCCATAAGAGAGGATAAACCTCATTACTAGAGTTACACCGCCGGAGTGGCACTAACACCTCCTTTGCTTTAAATCCATGAAGTCTGGTCATATGATTTGTAAGATTAGTTAAACTATTATTTAATTGGAAAGAAACTAAAGTTGTTAAACCTAGTCCCTAAGAGACTAGAGTATGAGTGGTATGAGCATATGACTTAGTCTAGTGCAACATATTTTCAAATTTTATTTATTTTGACACTTTATTTTGACATAAGCTTTTGGTTTTTGATGCCTACATGCATGATGAAATAAGGTTATTGGCTAAATCAGTAAGAAAATGGTATTTTCCAACACAAGGGATGCCCTTGCAAGTCAAGAATTCTACTATCATGAAAGGATGGAAATCCTCTTTTTTCAAGAGCAAAATAATATGATGTGCATGTTGTTGGCCATTCAACATTCAGTCAAGGGGTTGCTAAATCTTTTAATTATCTTGATTTATGTCATAAGCTTTATGTGAGGTTATGAATTGCTTAAAACTTTAGTTATGATTTGTAGTTGGGTAGAAAGGTTAATTTTTTTTCTAAAAGCCTAATCACATTCCAGGCCACACATTCAAACATCAAACATATAAGGAAACTAAGAAAAGCAAGCCATCCTAATTGTGTACTTTAAACACAACATCAAACTATTTTTATAGCTAACATAAAAGAATAACAGGCTAGTGCGGTAGGGTGCTGTCGTACAACATGAAAAGAAAAATGGGTAGCTAAGTTTTACCCTTATAAAACATGATATATAAAAGAAGAATTTGCAATTTATAAATGATAAATGATATGGTGGGTCTTCAAGTCTTCATGACTTCATGTGTCTTTCTCCTTTAATTTGGTTTGCTCCACTTCAAAGGCATCACATGGCCTCCTAAGACAATGCTTTCTAGCTAGTGCTCATCCGTATACCCTCATAGAACTAATCCTAATTCTTAATTTAAAATTACATTAAAAATGAGAAAAGTAAATCTAACTACACCTACAAGATAGGTGTTAGCTAAACACACATACAACCCAAGCAATTATATTTATAATTTGGACTTAGCACCCTACACATGGGTAACAAAGCCCACCTGTCTTAAGTTGGATTATGCTTAGAGGCATAAGCAACCTATAAAGAGAGCATTGATATTTATTTTTAAGCAACCCCTTAAACATAATCCCCTATAGAAAATATGATTAGACTAATCACGACCTACCATCCAGTCTACAAAACATGCACCCTAACAACTAGTCTAAAATAATACATCACAAAATAAAATATACATCACACCATGTATCGTCCTAACTAGGCTAGAAGTGGTGACTTAATCTAATGTGTGTGTATTAGGGAATGTGTGGTATGTCCTAACTAGGCTTTAAAGTTAAGATTTTCTAAGTGTAGAAAGATTCAACTTAAAAGGGTGGTTTCACTTCAAGTTCTTTAATTGATTTGCAAGTTTTAATTTATGTTTTCTTTTATTTCATATGACCTACACCTAGAAACTAAGTGTGGTAAAGAGAAGAAATGAAGTTACCCTCTTTCATCCCTACCTTAAACCACTTTCTAAAGCATGTTACTTTTATTTAGTTCTCTTTAGTGAATAGCTTATTACACATTTTAGATTAGTACTAAGTTTAGGTTCTCTTTAAATAATTATATTCAATGTGAAAGGCTTCTCAAGATTAATCTAATAAATACTATCGATGACACATGCTAAATCATTCATTTCTATCACATGTAACATGCATATGATTAAGTCTTAAGTGTACCTACACATATAATATGTTTTAGCACACTTGAATGATGGATGTGAGTATGTACATTTGAAGCTTCATATTTCCCCTCTGATTGAACTATTTTATCATATTAATTTAAGCCTCCATCTAAATTCTTATACAAAAAATACATAGGGATAAAATTAAACATGTACATGTCATCATTAACTAGAGAAGTGAGGTAATCAAATGGCCTCCTTGGGGCTAGCTAAAGCCTCATATTCCTGGGCTGTCCAGACTATATACCATTACATTCAAACCATATGTAAATTTACATGCATGAATATAAGAAAGAGAGCTCCAAATCACATAATAAATTAATTCAATCACTAGAACAATTGAAAATGCATGTGTTTTTATTAAAAAGGAAGGATTACCAATCTCTAATTAAATACACATATGTATGTATAAAAGACATAAGCAAGTATGTGCCATTGTTAAACCTGGGAGGTGAGGTAGTCAAATGACCTCCTTAAGGCTAGCTAAAGCCTCATATTCCCAGGATGTGCAGACTATATACCACTTTTCTTAGATAGATACACATGTATTCATAATTTGGAGAAAAAAATTATGCCAAAAAATGATATTTAATTTGATTGAATCATTTATGCATATGAATTAAAGCCTCATCCAAATTCTAGAATTGAAATACAAAAAAATGAAAGCAAATGGAGTATATGCCGTTGTTAAACTAGGGAAGTGAGGTAATCAAATGACTTCCTAGGGGCTAACTAAAGCTTCGTATTCCCAGGATGTCCAAACTATATATCCATTAACATTCTCACTTATATAAATCAAACAATGAATAAAAGGAAAGGAGCTTCACTTCATACATTTAAGCTATAATCACAAACATCTCTTATGTATTAATAACTAGCATTCATATCATATGTAACCATTCATTTCTAAGCTTTGGAAAATGCATTTGGATTTAATAGTGATAATAGCCATACATATTTTAAAATACATCAACACATGCAAGCTTGACATAAAGGAAAATCATTTGATTTAATTAATTTTGAAAATATGAATGTATGATTTTAAATGACATACAAGATTTAGCATGATTAGAAAGGAATTAATAGTCATAAACATGTGATTTCAATCAATTAAATTGATTCCTAAGGATAATCAAATCATGTTAAGACAACCAATTTAAGCATTAATTAACCCTTGCTAAAGAAAATTTATAAAATTGAGAAAAAATCATCACAAACAAAAGAATCTAAGGTTGACTATGGTTGTTGAAAATTACCTCACTGAGGATGATTTTCAGTGGCAATGATGATCTGAGTGCGCTCTTGAGGACAGAAGAAGCTTTGGAATGGTGTGGTCACCACTTCCTTATCGAAATCCACTTGATTTTAATAAATTTTACTCAAAAACCAAGTGAGAATGGTTGTTGGTTGGTTTGGGAGCTTTAGAAGATTGAAATGAGTGTGTGAGGTAGAGTTTTTACCTTTTTATTTCCTGTCTCCTTGCAATGGCCAAAAATGACCTCATTCATGGTGATTATTGGCTCCAAGTGGTGTCCTTGGCTTGAGGTGGTTGGGATTCTCCTTAGGTGGCTTAATTTCGTTTTCCAAGGCATGGGATGTCGCTACTATGAAGGACAAGTGGGTGTCCTAGCAAAGGGAAGTGGAGGTCCTTCATGCCAAGTCTTCCAATGGGGAAGAGGAGGTGATTTTCCCTCCCCATGAATCATGGCTGACCCAACCACCTATTGGATCATTTTGGATAGTGTTCTTGGAGCCTGGATGGATGAGTGCTAAGTGGCCAAGGAAGAGAAATGACTATTTACATAGGTGTTTTATCTTATATACCCCTAGCCTAAGGGTAGAGTGGTCATTGCATTGAGTCTGATTTGATTTGAAATGAGTCAAAAGTGAGTTGGACCAAATTTCATGTCGTTTGGAGTTTATTTTAGGTTTTTTCTCATTTTACCCATTTGGGTCAAATTGGATCAAAATAGGTTGACCAATTGGTCAAATTGGGTCAAACCAAGGGTTAGGTCAAGTTCATATGACTATTTGGAGAGCATTGCATTCTTTGGTTTGATTTAATTTGGACTTAATTTGGTTCAATTGATAGAAATGGTCAAATTAGATCAAACTAAATTAAATCCAAATTAAATCCAAGTTGACCCAAATTGACATAAAGGGTCAACTTGGGTCAAGAGGGCTATTTGGGCTAGGTTAGGCTCAATTTAAGGTCAAGTCATGTTTAAATATTGATTTTGTGTTGATTTGAATCAATGGTTTCAATGGATTTGGCTTAGGTTGTAATTTGGCTAGTTTGGGTTCATATAGGAGGACTTGGTCAATGGCTTGACTTGGTTTGACCCAATTTATATCAATTGATCATCCTAGGGTGATCAACAATCATGACATAAATTTTGGATTAGCTTAATTCACTTTGATTTGGATTGAATTGGATTTTGGTTCAAGTAGGTCAAATTGGCCACTTTAGGTCAAGTGAACCAATTGGATTTAGTTATCTTGATTTTGGGTTGAGTTTGATTTAGTTGGAGTTTATATATGAATTTGATATTGATATATAATTTTAATTTCAATTGGTTTGGATTCAAATGAGCTTTGGTTCATTTGAATATTTCAAGTCAAATGGGATAGGTTGGGTTTGACTTGGGTTGATTTTCGTTTGACTAGATGATTGAAGGTTTCACTTATATTTGGATAGATGATTGAAGGAATGATTGTTTAAAAAGAAAATCTATTGATTTTGGCTTGATTTAGATGGGTTTTGGCCAAGTTCAAGGAAATGTCTTAAAATGTTTAAATTGGGTTTTGATTTGATTTTGGATTTTATTTTGGCTATTTGAATTTATATTTCATTTATATTTGAGAAAATAATTGAAGGTACAATTGATTTATATAAAAATCAATTGAGTTTGGATTGAATTGGATGGAAATTTGGCTAAGTTCTTGAAGGTTGATTAAAAGCTAGGAAGGTTTTCAAGTTTGGATTTGACCTTGGATTTCAATCATTTGGAATTGAGTTTGGACTTGGATTTGGATTTGAAATTGAGTTTGTGGTTGGAAATTTGGATTTGAATTGAATTTATGAATGTACATGGATTGGGTTTAGGCTATAAGGTAGATGATTTTCACCCAAAGCATGGTCAATCTCATGATTAATACACTTCAAAGTTTCTATACTTAGGTCAAGTGTTCACCTGTGTAGGGTGATTATAGAAACCTTGGTCTAGAAGGTTCCTAGGTATAAGAGGAGGTTGAGAACTCACTCCAAAAGTGAGGTCAATAGTCTATTACTTGGTTGATGAAATCGAGAAGAAGAATGTTGAATCTAAATTTGTTCTCTGTCAAAATAAAAAAAAACAAAAACCCTAAACTAAAATTTGAACCCTAAACCTAGAACCTAAATCATAAACCCTAAACCCTAAAACCCAAAAAACCATAAACCCTAAACCCAAAACCAAAACCCTAAACAAAACCTAAACCCTAAATACCTAAACCCTAAACCCTAAACCATAAACACCTAAACACTAAACCTAAAATAAAATAAACCTAATATAAACTAAAAAAACTAAACTAAAAAAATTAAAACCTAAACCTAAACCACCCACAGCTTGAGCCCTCAACCTCATGCTCTAGTGATTCCCCTTTTCCCCTCTCATTTTTGGCTTTCTAGCCACTGCTTGATGGCTGCTTGGCATGATTCTCACCTAGATTCCTTCTAGAATTGATGGTTCCTAGACACTTTTGTGTTTAACTTGGAGTGACACCGTGGCTTGGCATCTTCCCCAATGATTCTATGGGGGAAATTGACAAATCCATTGGATCTAACTAGGGCATCAACTACCTTGGCTTTGGTTGCTTCAAAATCATTTATAGATGTCCTCACTGGTAATGATAGTTATTCAGGTGAGTCCCTGTAACTTGTTTTGACTTTTTTTAGGCATGTCTATGGTTATGTGCTCTCATCCGATTATGGAAAAGCTTGCTAAGCCATTCGAATTCACTTTGGTCAAAAAGTTTACTCTTCATAGGACGAATTTAGAAAACATTCACTCTTTCTTTCATGGTCTGAAACTTTCTGGTGCTTTTACGATTAGTTTAATTAATCCCCACCACATTTTGATTCAATTAAAGAATGATTTGGATTAATGCGTGTTTTTGCTCATCGTTCTTATTTTTTTTCAATTGCCAAATGAGGTTGCTGACATGGACTACACTATTACATATTAGAGAAGAATCCCCAATCATTTTAGTTTGGATTTCTCTCCACAATATGCAAATTTATTTCGTTAATCATCAATTCTTTTTTGCTATGGGTGCTTTATTTGGTTGACCATTGCAAATTGATCAGGCAACGACTATGAAATCTTGAACTACTATGGCTATAATCCTTATAGAATTAGACATTACCAAGAAAGACCCCAAAGAAATTTGGTTGGGATCTAAAATTTATGGTTATATGGATAAAGTTGATTTTCAAAATTTCCCTCTCTTTTGTTCTCATTGTAAAATCCATGAGCATAATAATTGAATGTTTCATTCTACATCCTCACCTAGAAAAGAAAATTCTATTAAGGAAACTATTGCTCCTAACCTAGGCGACGATAAATATTAAAAAGTTAATTCAGAAAAAAAAGGATTCATTGAATGTTCTTAATAAGATTGTTTTACCTCTTATTTCTATTATGCAATTGAAGGTTTCTAATGTCAAAAATAATAATTTCTCTAAACTTTTGGATGATGATTCCATTTTTTCTAAGTTGATCCCCACATCCTTACCAATTTTTATTGATGAAAATGAAGCTTTAATTGAAAATATTAACGAGGATATCAATGTTATGCATCATTCGAATTCAATGCATAATATGAATTTGGTTCCTCAAGTTTGAAAAACCTAACTATACTTTAGTTTAGACTGATTTAAATTCTCAAACATATTTGGTTTTGTCTAATAATCTGACAATTGAAGAAGAAGGGATGGATGTTCACACTTGCCTTCTTCATGGCTCCCTCGCTTGTTATACCTGATACTCATTTAACTTTAATAAATTATAATGGCTTGGAAGAAGGCGAACTCACTTCTATATAGGATACTTCCCTTAAATCTATGACTAATGTTGCTAAATCCTTCTCAGATGATGATTCTATGGGAAAAGAAAATGGTTCCTGAACTTATAATGCTAAAAAAAATATTAAAAACATCCCTCCCAAATGGTACAATAACACTAGATCTACTGCGGCCTCTCTCTCCTATCTTAATTAACATTTTGTTAACACCTATTTTACTTCCTTATGTTTTATTTTTCTTATTTGGAATGTTAGAGGATTGATACCCTCTCTATTTGTAACCATATTAGAATCCTTTGTCGTATTCATAATATTTCTTTACTTATTATTTTGGAGCCTATTATTCATGCAAACAAAATTAACCATATTGCTAGAATGATCTATTTCAATAATTTTTTCTCTAACATTAGTAATGAATTTTGGTGTTTTTGGAATAATTCTATGGAGGTTTCTATTCATGATGATTTTCAACAAGTTGTCAATGCTCAAATATCTTATGGTGACTATTGTGTTTTGGGCTCTTTGGGGAATTTTCCTACCTCTGTCAATAAACCTTGGTTTGTTGGTGGGGATTTTAACACTATTTTTTTCTCTTCTGAATGAAGATGTGGTTGCTCTCCTAACATTCATTCCATGGAAAATTTTTCCAATATGATCCTTGATTGCAATTTGATTGATATTGGCTTTAAGAGTTCAAATTTTACTTGGGAAAACTCTAGACTTTGGTGAAGGTTGGACCAAATTATTTTTAATACTCAATGGATTACTCAATGGCCTATTACTTCTGTCGATCATTTAAGTAGAACCTTATCGGATCATGCACCTTTTTTGGTTTCTATTAAAAATAACTCTAATAGATTAAAAAATTTCTTTCATTTTAGATTTCAGAACATGTGGATTGACATATTGATTTCTTTAATATTGTGGCTAATAATTGGAAAGCTCCCACATCGACAATTGATTATGGGGATGAATAGATTTTGGTTTAAGCTTAAAGACTTAAACAAAATCTAGGTTGGTGGAACAAGCATTATTTTAAAAACCTTTTTTTTATGAAAGAAATGGAAAAATTGGTTTATGATCTTGAAGTCTCTGTTATGTCTGGTCCTACTAAGATTAAGGACTTGACTGAGGTGAAAGATAAACTTGTTAATTTTCAAAATATGGAAGAGTCTTATTGCCACCAAAAACCTACTAGCAAACATATTGCGGATGGTGATAGAAATACTAGATATTTCCATGCTTTAGTTAATAAAAAGAGATCTTTAAATAACATTCAAAAAATTAATGATGATAATGGAGAATGGATTATGGAGAATAATGATATTAAGGATTCGACCATTAATTACTTTAGAAATATGCTTAATAAGAGTTTCTCTTATGAAGCTATTTCTAAATCACACTTGATTCCTTCTATTATAATAATGACAATGAGTTGCTTACTATTGTACATAATGAAGAGCAAATTTTTAAAGTTCTTAATAGCATGAACATAGATTCTATGTTGGTGGGAGGTTTCACTACCCAATTTTTCAAAAATCTTTGGTTTATTATTAAAAATGATTTGGTTGAGGGTGGTTGATTTTTTTAATAGTAATCCTTTTCCTAGATATTTTTCTAGATCTTCTATTATTCTCATACCTAAGAAAGATAATCTAGACTATTCGAGTGATTTTAGAACTATTAGTCTTTGCACCTTCTTCAATAAGCTTATTTTCAAAATTTTAACCAACAGCTTAGTCCTTTACTTCATAGGATTATCTCTAAGCCAAACTAATTTTGTTAGAGGTAGATCTATTTCTAATAATATTACTTTGCTCAGAATTAATTCATGATTTAGATGCTAAGACTAGAGGTGGCAGCATTATATTCAATTTAGAAATTACCAAAGCTTTTGATAATATCTCTTGGGATTTCCATATCCATATTCTGAATTTATTTAGGTTTTTTGATAAATTTACTTTTCTTATTAAAAATTGTATTAATAATGCCTGGTTTTCTATTTTGCTTAATGGGGGAAGCCTTAGGCTTCTTCCCTTCTTCCCATGGCCTAAGACAAGGGGAACCTCTATCTTCTACCTTATTAATTATTGTTGTTGAGTACTTATCTAAGAGCATCAATGATCTATTCTTAAATAATCCTAGTAGTATTACAAAACTCATAGCGGTCTTCCTGTTTCTCATTTAAGCTTTGTAGATGATTTTATTATTTTCTGCAATGCTTCTATTCATCATATCAAAAATCCCAAAATTTTTTTAAATAAATTTGGTAGAGAAAGTGGGCTATCTATCAATGATAATAAAAGCTATTTTATTACTTCTTCAAGCATCTCAATAATGAAATTAATCAAATCTTGCATATCAACTTTAAACATCAACACCTTCCTCTTAAGTACTTTGGTGCACCTCTTTTTTAAAGCTCAAATGATCCCATCTTTTGATGAGTTAATTCAATAAATTTTAAATAAAATTTTTGTTTGAGAATATCATTTACTTTCCTTTGGTGCCACGCTCACTATTCTTAAAAGCACTCTCAATTCAATGCATCTTTATTTGATTCAAATTATTATCCCCACTAATGATACTCTTATCATAATTGATCTCTTGCTTAATAAATATTTTTGAGAATCCAATAATTCTATTAAAATAATGCATTGGACTTCTTGGCATAAATGTTGTGGTCCCTTGGTGAAGATGGTCTCTTGCAGATTGTGAAGCTATTATTGCCTTCTCTCATAAGCTCAGTGGAATTTTAGAAAGAATAATAGCCTTTGGGCTAATTTATGATGAAAAAATTTCCAAGGTAAACACCCTCTTATTTCTTATAAAGTTGGTGACTCTCCGGTTTGGAAAAGGCTTTACTCCATTAAATGGGTTCTGAACCCTTAATATCTTGGGGTATTCATTGGGTTCTTCTTTCATTTGGCAAGACAATTAGATTGGCAATGGCCTTATTGACTCCCTTTTATCTACCAACTCTATAGCTATCAAAGTTAACTCTTTAGCATAATAACACTTGGAATGAAACAAACTTGAGAATTATATCCCTATTTCTCTTTTAGATAACTTTATAAATATTCTTATTTTCTCTAACAAACTTGGCCAAATTCTCTTTAAGCTTTCTTACAACAATGATTTTGTTGTTAAAGAGGTTTGGAACTTTATTAGAGATAAGCAAAACCCTCTAATGTTTTCAATAAACCTTGGAACAATATCATTCCCATTTTTTATTTTGTTTTAGCTTGGAGGATTTTGAATAACTTTGTTCCTATGGACTCTTTGCCTAGAATAACGGGTTTTATTTACCTTCAAAGTGCTATTTCCATATTGAAAATATTATTCATGTTTTTGTCAATTGTGCTATTACTTTAAAATTATGGTTATGGTATGATGATTTATTTAATACCAACTTCTTTCATTGCTCTCTTTCCATATATCAACTTCTTGAAGTCTATTTTGAAAAAATAATGAAAGGTCGTATCAATGTTCTGGTAGCTATTACCCTTATCTGGTTCATCTGGATGTACAGAAATGATGCTAAATATTATGGTATTCCCATGAGCCATAAAAGGATCTTAGCTAGAACCAAAGAAAAAATTCATGCTTTGTTTAATGCTAATCTTATTAGGAACATTCATTTAGAGGCTATAAATTTGTGGATAAAAAATTGGGTATCATTACGATGTTGACTCTTATAAAAGAGTTAGGATTATCCATTGGATCAAACCCAAAGAAAATTTGATTAAAGTGAATATTGATAAGTCTATTGCTTCCAATAAATATGGTTGTGGTGGTACTCTTAGGTATTCTAAAGGTACTATCATTTGTTCTTTTGCATATCCTCTCAAAGCCCATTATTTATGTTGAGCTTATGGCTATCAATAAAGCTATTGAAATTTGTTTGAATAAGGTTTTCAACATCTAGATTGAAGTTGATGCACTTGCTTCTTGACATGCTAAATTCTAATAGAACGAAATGTTGATTTATTTTATCTTCTCAATCATACTAAAATCTTCTTTTATCAAGTTGTTATAAAATTTCCCATATCCTTCATGAAGGTAATGCTTGTGCTAATTTCTTGGCTACGTGCCAACTTGATTTCACTTTATTTGCCAATCAAAATTTGCCTAAACTTTTAGGGGTTTGGTCAATGCACGGATAACATTACCTTATCTCAGTTATAATTTTCTTGGCTTGGTTTTTTATGTTGGTTTTTTTATGAGCCATTGCTTTTGGTTGCCCTTTGTTAAACCCTCTTTAGGTTGTGGCCATTTACTTATTTTCACTCTTGGGGCTGTGCTAGGTTTTGTATTTGAGCTCTTGCTTATAGGTTGGCTTTGGACATTTCTTGGTTGTTCTATCTTTTCTCATGTTTGGTTTTTTTTTGGTGGTGGTTTTGCTGGGTGATTATTACTTGGTTATTTTTTGTGACCTTCATTTGGGTGGTGGCTTTGCCTGCTATTTTCTATATGGGGTTTTCCATATCCATGGGCTGGTTGCTTCCTTAACTACATTGAATTTTCTGCTGGTTTGATGGTTGGCTGGGTGAGCTAGCTATGTTGGCTGGTTGGTTGTTGGCTGGCCGATTGTGTTGGCTAGTTTATCCACTTCTATTAGTGGCAGATCGGAGGGGTTGCTGGTGGCCTAATTTTGGATTGGATTTTCTAAGGTGGAGGTTATTTGTTGACTATTATTTCTTCTTTTTTGTGATTGGTTTTTGTGGTCAGTTTTGGTGGTTTGGGTTTGTTTCTTTTGGTTGTGGTTTCAGCCTCTTCCTATAATGGTCTTCCTCTCTTGGCTGTAGTTACTTTTGTTTATGTTGTCATTTTTGTTTGGTTGGTTAAAGGTTATATACTTCTACCATTTTCTAGTTGTCTTGGGTGGTTTTGGCATGATGGATGATGTTGGTCTTTTCATTGATTTGGATTTTCTACTGCTGTGGTTGTTTGGGTTTTGGGTTGGTTGTTTGTTTGTGGTTTGGGTTGGTTTTTATTTATTTTGGCTGGTTGGGTTGGTTGGATGGGTAGTTATTTTGGCCTTTCTTTCCTGCTCTATTGGTGTCATGTTGGTTAACTGACTCTTGTTATGGTTCCATTTTCTTGGCTACTACTGCTTCCCTTTTCTGGTTTGGGTGACAACCTTGTTGCCTTTCCTGTTTGCTTGTGGAAGACATGAACTCTTGTGTTTTTTTCTTTTTGGTCTTGGTTTTTTCTGGTTTATGTAGTTCAGGTCATGATGCTTGCTTCCTTTGATCTTGTTATTCCTCTTTGGTGGTGGCTATGGTGGTGTTCACACTGTACTGCTATTGTCCCTGATGGTTGGTTAATTTTCTACCTTATTGGGCTTATTTGATTTGGTACCTTTGTGGTTGGCTATTGTGTCTACTGCTTGAAGGAGTTTGCAGCCTTGTAGGAATACAGACTTGGGATGATGGGCTACAAGAGGTATGCTGCCAATGATGGCCTTGATGTTTCCCTCTCTAAATCACTAAATAAAAAATAAAATAAAATTAAAGCCTAAACTAAAACATACACCTAAACCTAAACCTAAACTTAAAAAGAAAATAAAAAATAAATAAAAACTAAACTAAAATAAAATAATTAAAAACCTAAACTAAACTAAAAAAATATACAAAACCTAAATAAAATAAAAACTAAACCAAAAATAAAAATAAAATAAACCTCAAATAAAATAAAATAAATTCTAAATATAAACCTAAAAAAAATAAACCTAAAATAAAAAAATAAAACCTAAATCCTAAACTAAAAATAAAACCTAAACCTAAAATAAAATAAAATAAACCTAAACCTAAACTAAAATAAATGAAACTAAAATAAAAAACTTAAACTAACCAAATAAACCTAAACTTAAACTAAACCCTATATAAAATATAATAACTAATAATAAACCTAAACTAAAAACCTAAAAATAAATAAAATAAAAAACCTAAAACCTAAAAAAAAAATTAAAATAAAACCTAAACCTAAACCTAAAAATAAAAAAAAATTAAACCTAAACCTAAATAAAATAAAAATAAAACAAACTAAAATAAACCTAAGCCTAAACTGAACCTAAAAAATAAATAAAATAAAAAAATAAACTAAAATAAATAAAATAAATAAATAAACTAAACTAAATAAAAATAAATAAACCTAAATAAAATAAAAATAAAATATAAAATAAATAAACAATAAAACAAAAAAAATAAACAAAAAAACGTCTTGGTTTACTTAATTTAAAAGATAAAACATTAAAAAATTAAAAAAAACCTAATTCTACCTAACCCTAACCAACAATAAAACCCTAAGTAACTATAATTAAAACCTAAAACCTAAAATAAAAATAAATACCTAAACCCTAAATTAAATAAAATAAAATAAACAAACCTAAACCTAAACTAAAATAAACCTCTAAATAAACCTAAAATAAAAAACTTAAAACCTAAAAAAAATAAAATAAAACCTATAAAAAAAATGATAAATAAAATCTATACATAAAATAAAATAAAAAATAAAATAAACTAAGAAATAAACATAAACTAAACCTAAAAATAAGTTAAAGTAAAACCAAAAGGAAATAAAACCTAAATAAAATAAACTAATTAAAAATAAAACCAAAATAAAATAAAACCAAAAAATAAAAATAAAATAAATAAAACTAAAATAAACTAAATAAAACTAAACCTCTTGGTTTTGAATTTAAAAAAAAAAATCCTAAACCATGATCCCCAAAACTAACCCTATATACTAACACTGACTGACCTCCACTAACCCTAGGCCTAACTAAACCCTAAACCTAAACTCTCCCTAAACTAAACCCTAACTAACCCAAACCTATCAAACCTCACTCCTCCATCCTTACCTGACTCACCACTACTCCCTAAAACCCTAACCTCCAAACCTAAACCCCAACCTGACCCAACTAAAACCATCTTAAACCATTTAAACACTACCCCAAACCCTACTAAAACTAAATTTAAAAAGAATAAACCCTCCTAATCAACATAAACCTAAGAATGGGAGACCTTGACAACAATCACCATCACTAGATGGGTCTGGATATGGAAGTGGAGGCAAAGGAAGAGGCGGCGGTTATTGTAGTGGTGGTCGGAGTAGTGGTGGTTATGGAGGTGGGAGGAGTGACGGTGGTTACAACTGTGGTAGTGGCGGAGGAAGAGATCGGGGATATGTTGATGGATCCCACTACTTGAGAGGTCGTGGTGGTTCTGATGGGATGGAGAAATTGAAGAATGATTGATTTGATTTCCACTTATGGAATTATCTTTACAGTAGACACGATTCTAGTTATCTAAGATTTTTGATTTACTCTATACGAGCTCATTTTTTATATCTGTCGTTGCTTTTGTCTTATAAAACTTGGTGTTACTTGGTTGATGAAATCGACAAGAAGAAATGTTGAATCTGAATTTATTCTCTAAAAGAAAACCAAAACACTAAACCTACTACAACTGAACCTAAACTAAAACATAAACCCTAAACCTAAATCCTAAACACTAAAACCATAAACCCTAAACCCTAAACCCTAACCTAATAAAACCCAAACCCTAAACCCTAAAACCTACAACCCTCCCTAAATCCTACTGACCCAACCTCCCTAAACCCACCAAACCTAAACCTAAACTAAACCTAAACTAAATAAAACCTAATAATAAAATAAATAAATAAACTACTAAAATAAAACCTATATAAATAAATAAAACTAAACTAAATAAATAAAATAATAAATAATATAAATAAATAAAAAATACTAAATTTGCTTTTTGTTTTAAAAAAAATAAACCTAAATAAAACTAAACTTCTTTACCTAAACCCTGATCATAAAACTCTAAAATCCTACAATAACCTTTAAACTTAATAAAAACTCCTAAACTGGGCCCTGACCTAAATCTAAACTATCTAAACTACTTAAAATAAATGATAAACCACAAATACTATCACCCAAACTAAATAAAATAATATGACTAACCCTAACTAATCTGACTCTTCCTGATAATCTCCTAAACCTAAAAACCAAAAACCTAAACCCTAAACTTTAAACCCTCCCTCCTAAACATAACTTCTAAACTAAATAAACCTATAATTAATATAAATAAAACCAAAATAATAAATAAAATAAAATAAAATAAATGATCTCATCTAAATAAAATAAAATAAATTAATAAAATAAAATAAAATAAAATAAATAAAAACATAAACAAAACTAAGAAAATAAAATAAACTTAAGAATAAAAAACTTAAATAAAATAAAAACTAAATGTAAAATAAAAATAAAATAAACCTAAATAAATTGAAAATAAAATAAAATAAACTAAATAAAAACTAAACTAAAATAAATAAAAAATAAAACTAAACCCTAAACCCTAATGAGTAAACATAAACCTAAACCCTAAGAATGGGACCTTGACAACAAGAACATCACTATCAACCGCTCTAAGATCTAGTGGTCGAGAGGCCTATCGCTGGTGGTGGAGGATCTGGAGGTGTTGGTAGATATGGAGGT
The DNA here is from genome assembly GCA_021442155.1 of Cymbidium sinense. Taxonomy (NCBI): domain Eukaryota; kingdom Viridiplantae; phylum Streptophyta; class Magnoliopsida; order Asparagales; family Orchidaceae; genus Cymbidium; species Cymbidium sinense. The sequence continues at coordinate 34,859 of JAKCPB010001571.1, read as the reverse complement.
GGTGGTTGTAGTAGTGGTGGTTATGGTAGCAGGAGAAGTGACAAAGGTTACAGCAATGGTGGTGGTGGAGGGAGAGATCAGGGATATGATGTTAGATCCTGCTACTCAAGAGGCGAAGGTGGTTTTGATGGGAATAGAAGAAACTGAAGAACGGTCGACTCGATCTGCTGCTTATGGAACTGTGTCTTTAAATTGGATATGGTTCTATTTATCTGAGGTTTTTGATTTGCTCTATGTGTGCTCATTTATTATCTATGTTGTCGCCTATGTCTTGTAAAACTTGGTGTGTTACTTGGTTTATGAAATCAAAAGAAGAAATGTTGAATTTAAATTTGTTCTTTATTAAAAAAAATAACCAAAACTAAACCCTAAAGTAAAACCTAAACCCTAAACCTAAACCATAAACCCTAAACCCTAAATAATAAAACCACTAAAGCCTAAACCCTAAACCCTAAAACTCTAAACCCTAAACCCTAAACCCTAAACCCTAAACCCTAAAACCTAAACCACAAACTAAAAACCATAAAAAAACTAAACCCTAAACTAATCATAAACCCTAAACTAAACCATAAACCATAAAAAAGCTAAAACCTAAACCTAAACTAAATAAAACCTAAAAAAATAAATAAATAAAACCTAAACCAAATTATAATAAAATAATAAAATAAAATAAGAATATACCTAAAACCTAAACTAAACCTAAACCTAAAAAATAAAATAAAATAAAAAAATATATACTAAAATAAAATAAAATAAATGAAACCTAAACTAAACTATAAAATAAAAAAAACTAAACCTAAAGTAAAAAATAAAATAACTCTAAAACCTAAACCCTAAACTCTAAACCCTAAAAAATGAATTAAAAAAAATAAAACAAAATAAAATACTAAACGCCCTTAGCAGCACTACAATTTCAAGATTCCTCATGTGTTGTTGTCCTTGTTATGGCTTCTTGGTGAGTGTTTGAACATTTTTTTCTCTTGGATTCCCTTTAGATTGTCGGCCTTATGTTGATCTTGATCTATTTTGGTCACAACTTCGTGACTCATGGCATCGACTTCTTCCAATCCATGCAATAAATCCCGCGATGAATAGGCATCAGAGTTTTGGGTAATCATACCTCTAGATTACCTGTTGTTACTAAATCTTTCAAAGATGCTTTAGCTAGTAAGACTCCTCCTCTGAGCCTCCTCTGATTTTGGTTCATATGACATTTAAAGGTACTCCGACGATTATGATTTCAAATGCTGATATTGAAAGATTAGCTGAGCCTTTTATTTTTTCTTTGATTGGAAAGTTTTCCTTCAAACAACTTGATATGGAAGATATTCGTTCTTTTATTCACAACTTAAATTTATCTCATTCTCTTTCTATTGGGTTGATCAATGCGAGGCATGTTCTGATTAAAATTTCTAATGATCTTGATTCTAAAAGAATTTTTATAGGCATTCTTGCTATATTTTAAATGTCAAATGTGTATTCAGTGGCCTATGTTTGATGTTAATGAAGAGTCTCTTATTGTGCCCATTTGGATTTCTTTTGCTAACTTGCAGATTCATCTATTTAATCATCATATTATTTATGCTATTGTGTCAAATTTTGGTCGGCCTTTGCAAGTTGAACAAGCAACAACTACTTTTTCTAGACTGTATGTTGCTACAATTCTTGTAGAGATTGATATTACTAAAAATATCCGAAAAAAATTTGGTTGGGTTCGTATAATTGCGATTATTTTCATAAAGTTATTTTTGAGAACTTTCCCAATTTTTGTAATCATTGTAAGATTCATGGGCATGGAATTTTTGAATATTTTTATTGCACATCCATCTCTTAGGAAGAAAATCACCTAGAATTCAATTGTTGAAAAAACTAATGATTCTCTCAAGTTGGATAAAGAGAAATCTAATTTTCAAAATTCTAATGTTTTGCAAAATGAGATTTCTAAATCTTCTGAAAAAAGTTTTACCTATTAATGATTTTTCTAATGCACAAGGTAATTTTAATGTTTCTGAAAAAGTTTTAACTAATAATCATGCTCTAAGCATTTCTTTTGATGATTCTATTAAGGGAAGACTTTAGAGGCTATGGTTAATGATTCTGTTGGTTTGGATGTTGTGCATAAATCCATTCATGATGATGGTTTGAATATTATTTATGCTAACACCATTTCTTCCAATTAGTTGGATGTTGTTTCTCTTTCTCCTAAGTCTGCTTTAGATCACACGATAGAGGTTATTTCTTTGCCTTCTTTGATTGAGAATGGCGGTGAAAAGATTATTCTTATTTCTAATATTTTAACTTTTGGTCCTGATAATCTTGTTAATATTGGCGATCCTTCTTTTATGAAATAAGATTTAGATACATGTGACAATTCTCTCATTGTTAATAGTTCTATTTTGATTCAAAATGATTGTTTTTCTATGGCTAGTAATTCTATTCAAAATTTTGGTAATATGCTATGTGTTTCTATAGGATTGGAATCTTATTTTAATCCCTTGAAGTTAATCTGAAAATTTGGATTTTGCTTCTCTTGATTCTTTTAGAATGAAACAAATTTTGTTAAGGTGAAAATTTTGATAATTTCCTTAATAAAGCTCTTTCTACTCCTTTTTCACTTTTGATTCAAATGAATGCTATTTTTATTTTCCTTTATCAAATGTTGTGGATGTTTTGAATGCTCTTCTTTGAATTTGATAGCTTCTATCCCCATGCCTTTTATAACTGATTCATTTTGCATGGAGATTTTTGGAGAAAGGAATGGTTATAAAGCTTACAAGAAGAAAAGGAAAAAGTGTTGATGCCCCTCCTCACTTACCAAGGGTAACTCGTTACAAAGCATCTTGGAAATAATATCTCTTATCCTTGGGAGGTGTTTGCTTTTGTCTAGTTTTATCTATGTTGGTTGAGCTTTTTCTATGTGTTTTCCTGCTAGCTGGAGTATTGGCTTCTTGGCTAATTTTTGTTCTTCTAGCTTGGTGTTTTTGGCTTCATGTTCACTGGATTTTTTTGGTGCCCTTTGGCTGGTTGGTTTCTTCTTTTCTCTTTTTTTTTGTTTTGGTGGCTTTGTTCCTGTTGGCTTGCCTCTCTTTGGTTGGTGCTTTTGCTCTCTTTGTTGGTGGTAGGTTGGGCTTTTTGTCCTTGGCATGTGGTTTGTCCCTTGGTTGGCTGTTTCTCTAGCTTTTTATTTTAGTTATTGTTGGCCTTCTTTTTTTGTTGGTTGGTTTGCTTTCTTACTCTTTCTTGGGCTATTTTTCTTGGGTACCCTGTTGTGTGGCTGCTCTATTGGCTATTTCCTTTCCTTTGGTTGGTGCCTTGGTGGCTTTGGATTGGTGTTGTTGTGGCTCTATTGGCTTTATATTTGAGGGCTCTTTTCTTTTGTGTGAGTTTCTTTTCTCCACTTTAAGAGGTGTTCATATTTGGTTTTATGGAATGCCTTATGTTAATTTTTTGCTCTCTCTATTCATTTCCTTAGCTTCACCTTTTCTTTGGTTGGGTGGCTATTATGATAGGTTTGCAATTTTATTTGGCTAGGATGGCTATGATGATATGATGAATTCTTTTTTCCTTTGATAATTTTATGGTTAGTGACTTTTCCTATTTGTAACCCATCTTTGAAGTTGGATAAAGCTAGGATTTGATGCCCCTCATTATTGTAATTATCCTTCTTTCCTCATATCTGAGCATGAGTTTCTTCTCTTAATGTTTTTTGATCTCCTTCTGGCTAAGATTTCTTGTAGGTTGTAGATTCTCATTTTTAGTTGGTCTCTTCTTCTTCTTGGAGGGAGCTGGAGTCTTACTGATGGTCTCCTCTTTCAAAGATGGTTGGAGTTATCTTGCTGGGTTTAATTTTCCTTTGGTTCTTTCTCTCTGGAGGTTCTTTAGCTCAGTGGATTCTTCCCCTTTTGCCTTTTGCTTGGCTTTTTTTGTTTTTTCCATGTTTTTTTTCTTTATTCCTCTTTAATCTATTAGTTTAGGGACTAAACTATTTAAGATTCTCCTATAGCTCATTTGAGCAATAGTTTTTTCTTTTTGAGTTTAGTCTCTAATAAGGACTCTTGTTTCTTTTTTTTTTCTTTCTTAGCAATAAATTCTTTTTAGTTTAAAAAAAACCCTAAACCCAAACCTAAAACCCACAAACCTAAATCCAAAAACCTAAAAACCTAAACCTAAACTAAATAAAACCTAAAAACAAAATAAATAAGTAAAAACCAAAAGCTAAATAAAATAATAAAATAAAATAAAATAAAAACCTAATCTAAAATCTAAACTTAAACCTAAACCTAAACCTAAAAATAAAGAAATATAAAAAATAAATACTAAACTAAAATAAAATAAATAAAACCTAAACTAAACTAAAAAATAAAATAACCCTAAAAATGAAAAACCTAAATAAAATAAAAATAAAACGAAAAAAATAAACATAAATAAACTAAAATAAAATAAAAACTAAATAAAAACCTAAACCTAAAAAATAAACCAAAAAATAAAACTAAAAATAAATAAATAAAACCTAAACCATAAACTAAAAAAAACCTAAACATAAAATAAACAAAATAAAAAAACCTAAGACAAAATTAAAATAAACTAAACTAAAATAAATAAAACCTAAACCTAAATCGAAAATAAACTAAACCTAAACACTAAACTAAATAAAATAAAATAAACCAAAAATAATCCTAAACTAAAAAATAAAACCTAAAAATAAACCTAAAACCTTAAATTAAAAAAATAAAATAAAAACCTAAACCTAAACCTAAAAATAAAAAATAAAACCTAAACATTAAAAATAAAAAAAAATAAAACTAAACTATAAAATAAACATAAACCTAAATGTAAAGCTAAAATAAACTAAAATAGAAACCTAAACAAAAATAAATAAACTTAAAATAAATAAACTAAATAATAAAATAAATAATAAACCTAAATAAATATAAATAAAATAAACTAAAATAAATAAAATAAAATAAATAAATAAATAAACTAAAATAAACCTAATTTGTTCTTTAAAAACTCTATACCCTTAACCCTAAACCACCCCAAACCTACACATACAAAATAAAAGAATAACCCAGTAACCATAAACCCTAAACCACTAAACAACCCTAAACTACTGACCTACTAAAACCACTCCATAAACTCAAAGCTAAACCCTAAACCCTACCTAACCCTAGCCACAGCCCTAATCCTAAATCTGACCAAAAAACCTGACCTCCACAAAACCCAAACCTAAACTGATCCCTAAACCCACCCAACTCTTAAATCCCTAAAACCTAAACACTAAACCCTAAACCCCACCACCTAAACCCTAAAAGCTATAACCTAAACTAAATTAAAATAAAATGTAAAATAAAATAAATAAATAAACCATAAACAAAATAAAATAAAAATTGAAATAAATAAAACATAAACATAAACCTAAAAAGAAAATAAAATAAAAAAATAAAACTAAATAAAATTAAATAAACCTAAACTAAACAAAACTTAAATAAAATAAAACTAAACCTAAAATAAATAATAAACTTAAATAAAATAAAATAAAAGTAAATAAAACCTAAATAAATAAAATAAACCTAAATAAAAATAAAAAAATATAAAACTAAAATAAATAAATAATAAATAAAATAAACCTAAACTTACCAATTTACTTAATTTAAAAAAGTTAGAAAATAAAGAAAACCTTAACCCTAAATAGTAAACCCTAAAACTAATCCCTAAACCTAAACCCTAAACCATAAACCCCAAACTAAAACTAAAACCCTAAACCATAACCCTAAACCCAAAACCCAAACCCCAAAACCCAAAACCCAAAACCCTACACTTTATACCCTAAAACCCTAAACCCTAAACCTTGAACCCTAACCTTTAATCCTAAAAACCTAAAAACATAAACCTAAACTAAATAAAACCTAAAAATAAATTAAATAAAAAAACCTAAACCTAAAAAAATAAAAAATTAAATTAAATTAAACAAAAAACTAAACCTTATCTAAAACCTAAACATAAACTTAAAAATGAAATTAAATAAATAAATAAAAATAAACTAAAATAAAATAAATAAAAGCATAAACTAAACTAAAATAAAATAAACCTAAGAATAAAAAACCTAAATAAAATAAAACTCAATGAATAAAATAAAATAAACTTGAAATGAAACTAAATAAAACCTAAACCTAAATAATAAACCAAAAAAATAAAACCTAGAAAATAAAATAAATCTTAAACCCTAAATAAATGAAAGCTAAATCCATATAAAAATAAATAAAAAAAATAAAATAAACTTAAACCTAAACTAAAATAAAGCAAACTAAAGTAAATAAAAGCTAAAATAAAATAAACCTAAACTTAAACCTAAATTAAACAAAATAAAATAAACTAAAAATATACCGAAACCTAAACTAGAAAATAAAACCTAAAAATAATCTAAAATAAAACTATGCTAATCCTTTAAAATAAAATAAAAACCTAAAATAAACCTAAAATAAAAAAAAAAACCTAAATAAAATAAAATAAAATTGAACTAAAAATGAACTTAAACCTAAATCTAAACCTAAATAAAATAAAACATAAAATAAATAAGCTAAAAAAAAAAATAAAGTAAACCTAAATAAAATAAAAATAAATAAATAAATAAAAATAAAAAAAATACTAAATTACCAAATAACCAATGGTTTTTAATTTAAAAAAAACCTTAAACCCTAAATCCTAACCCTGTCTAAAAACTAAATCCACAAAATAAAAACCCTAAACCTAAACTCCTGACCCTAAACCCTAAACCCTCCCTAACCCTAAACAGGCCCAAAACTCTAAACCCCAAACTTTAAAACCATAAACAGAGGTCTAAAGCTAAACCCAAATCCACAAAATACTAAAACCATAAACCTAAATCCAAAACCCTAAACCATAAATCCTAAAGCCAAACCTCCAACCTAAATTGCCTAAACTCTAAAATCCTAAACCCTAAAGCCAACAATAAACTCTAAACCCTAAACCCTAAATCTAAACTTTAAACCCTAACCCTACTAATTCTAAATTCCAGACCAACATAAACTAAATAAAAAAAAAATAAAATAAATAAATAAACCAAAACCTAAATTAAAAATAAAATAAAAATCTAAAACTAAACCTAAAAAAATAAATAAAAAAATAAAAAACTAAAATAAAATAAAATAAGAACCTAAACAAAACTAAAAAAATAAAAAAAACTTAAGAATAAAAAATCTAAATAAAATAATAACAAAATAAATCTAAAATAAATTAAAATAAAAACTAAATAAAAACCTAAACTTAAAAAATAAACCTTAAAATAAAACATAAAATAAATAAAAATAAACCTAAACTACTAAAAAAAACCTAAACCTAAAAAATAAAATAAATAAACTAAACCTAAAATAAGAAAATAAATAAAACCCTAAATAAAAAAATACTTAAACCTAAAATAAAAATAAAATAAAATAAAATAAAATAACCTAAAACTAAAATAAACTAGACTAAAATAAATAAAATCTAAAATAAACTAAACTAAACTAAACTAAATAAAATAAAATATCGACAATTTCCTAAATCACTAAAATGAAACTAAAAATAAACCTAAAATAAAACCAAAACCTAAATCTTAAATAAAATAAAACATAAACTAATAAAAAATAAAAATAAAAAACTAAAAAAATAAAATAAAAAATAACTCAACTAAAAATAAACCTAATCCTTAACCAAAAATATAAACTAAAATAAAACCCTAAACTAAAATAGATAAACCTAAAATAAATAAACTAAATTAAATAAAAATAAAAAATAAACCTGAATAAAAATAAAAAATAAAGTAACTAAAATAAGTAAAAATTAAACTAAATATACTAAATAAGCAAAAACATATCAATTCGCTAAATTTAAAAAAAAACCATAAACCCTAAATCCTAAAAAACCTAAACCCTAAACCCTAGAACCTAAAAGTATAAACCCTATAACCTTAAACACTAAACCATAAACCTTAAACCTTGAACCCTAAACCCTAACCGTGAACCCCAAACCCTAAACCTAAACCTAAAGTAACTAAATAAATTAAAAAATAAACCTAAACCCTAAAACCTAATGAACTTAAACCTAAACTGAAACCCTAAGAATGGGTAGAACCTTGACGGTAGGAACATCACCATCAAAGGCTAGATCGGTGGAGGTGAATGTAGAGGCGTTATCATATGGTGGTGGGGGATCTAGTGGTGCTTATGGATATGGAGGTGGTGGTCATAGCAGTGGTGGTTATGAAGGAGAGAATAGCGATGAAGGTTACAACTGTGGTGGTAGCGAAGGAGAGATCTGGCATATGATCATGGATCCCGCTACTCGAGATCGGGGTGGTTCTGATGGGAACAGAAACTGAAGAACAGTCGATTCATTCTGGTACTAATGGATCCACATCTTTACAGTAGAGATGGCTCCAGTTATCTAGGATTTTTAATTTGTTCTATGCGTGCTCATTTTTTATCTATGTCCTCACTTGTGTCTTAGAAAACTTGGTGTGTTACTTGGTTGATGAAATTGAAAAGAAGAAATGTTGAATTTAAATTTTTCTTTGTTAAAAAAAACTAAAAACTCTAAACCCTAAACCTTAAATCCTAAACTACCCCTAAACCTTAAACCTTAAATCATAAACCCTAACCCATAACCCTAACCATAAACCCTAAACCCTAAACCCTAAACCCTAAACCCTAAACCCTAAAACCCAAAACCCTAAACCCTGAAAACCCTAAACCTAAACCCTAAACTAATCTTAAACCCTAAGCTAACCTTAAATCCTAAACCTTAATCCTTAAATCGTTAAAACCCTAAACCCTAAAACCCCAAAACCATAAACCCTAAATCTAAAAATCCTAAAAACCCAAACATAAATTTTATTCCTAAAAATAAAATAAATTAAAAAACCTAAACCTAAATAAAATAAATAAATAAAATAAAATAAAAACCTAAACCTAAACATAAATATATAATTAAATTAAATTAAAAAAATAAAAAAATAAACTAAACTAAAAAATAAGATAAACTTAAGAATAAAAAAATTTAATAAAATAAAAACAAAATATCAAATAAAAATAAAATAAACCTAAAATAAAATAAAATAAAAACTTAAAATTAAAAAATAAAACTAAATATAAAACCTACAAAAACTAAAAAATAAAACCTAAACCCTAAACTTAAAAGACTTAAACCTAAAATAAAATAAAATAAACCTAAACCTAAACAAAAATAAATTAAACTCAAATAAGTAAAATCTAAACCTAAAACTTAAAGTGAAAAATAAACCTAAAAATAAACCTAAAATAAAAACCTAAAACTTAAAGCCAAAAAAAATAAAAATAAAACCTAAAACCTAAACCTAAAAATAAAAAAATAAAACCTAAACCTAAAAGATAAAATAAAAATAAATCTCACCTAAAAAATAAACCTAAACCTAAACCTAAAAAATAAACTAAAAAAAAACCTAACTAAAATTAATAAACCTAAAATAAATAAACTAAACTAGATAAAATTAAAAAAATATACCAAAATAAAGATTTAAAATAAAGTAAAATAATATAAATAAAAAATATACTAAGTTAACCTAAACCTACCGGTTTACTTAATTTTTTTTAAAAAAACTTTAAACCCTAAATCCTAAACACTAAACCCTAAACCCAGAACCATAAAACCTAAAAACCCTTAATCCCTAAACCCTAATCCCTAACCCTAAACCCTAAACCCTAAAAGCATAAACCCTAAATCCCTAAACCCTAAACCCTAAAACCTAAAACCTAACCCAAAACTTAAACCTAAAGTAACTAAATAAATTTAAAAATAAATCTAAACCCTAAAACCTAATAAACCTAAACCTAAACCTAAACCCTAAGAATGGGAAAAACCTTGATGGTAGGAACATCACCATCAACCAGGCTCAGTCTAGATCTATCAGTGGAGGTGTAGGTGGAGGTGGCGATTATCGTATTGGTGTTGGGGGCTCTAGAGGTGCTGGTGGACATAGAGGTGGTGGTCGGAGCAGTGGTGGTTTTGGATGTGGGAGGAGTGATAGTGGTTACACCCATGGTGGTGGCAGAGAGAGAGATTAGGGATATGATGGTGGATCCCGTTACTAGAGAGGCCAGGGTGGTTCTGATGGGAACTGGAGAAACTAAAGTATGGCCAACCCGATCTGCTACTTATGAAACTATGCCTTTACAATAAAGATTATTCTAGTTATCTTGGGTTTTTGATTTGCTCTATGTGTGCTCTATTTTGATCTATGTCATCACTTGTGTATTAGAAAACTTAGTGGGTTACTTTATTAATGAAATCAAAAAGAAGAAATGTTGAATATGAATTTGTTTTTTGTTAAAAAAAACCATAAACCTTAAGCCCTAAACTAGAACTTGAACACTAAACCCAAAACATAAACCTTAAACCATAAACCCTAAATCATAAAAACCCTAAAGGATAAACCCTAAACCCTAAAGCTCTAAACCCTAAACCCTAAATCCTGAACCCTGAACCCTAAATCCTAATCATTAAACCCTAAACCCAAAAAAGCTATAAACCTAAACCTAAACTAAATAAAACCTAATAAAAAATAAATAAATAAACCTAAATCAAAATAAAAAAAATAAAAAAAATAAAAACATAAACTAAAACCTAAACATAAAAAAGAAAATAAAATAAAAAATAAAAACTAAACTAAAATACAATAAATAAAAACCTGAGCTAAACTAAAAAAATAAAAAACCTAAATAAAATAAAAATGAAACCTAAAATAATAATAAAATAAAACTAAAATAATATAAAATAAAAACATAAACATAAAAATAAATATATAATAAAACTTAAACCCTAAACTAAAAAATAAAACCTAATCCTAAAATAAAAATAAAATAAAACTAAACCTAAACTAAAATAAACTAAGCTAAAATAAAAAAAAGCTAAACTAAATCTAAACCTAAAATAAATAAAATAAAATAAACTAAAATTAACCTAAACCTAAACTAAAATAAAACCTAAAAGTAAACCTAAAATAAAAACCTAAAACCAAAACCTAAAAAAATAAAATAAAAACCTAAACCTAAACCTAAAAATATAAAATAAAATTGAAACCTAAAAAATAATATAAAAGTAAAATTAAACTAAAAAAAACTTAAACCTAAACCTAAACCAAAATAATAAACTAAAATATAAAACCTTAACTAAAATAAATAAACCTAAAATTAAATAAACCAAATTAAATAAAATTTAAAATAAACAAAAATAAATAAAAATAAACTAAATTAACCTAAACCTACCAGTTTACTTAATTTAAAAAAAAAATAAAAAAATAAAAAACCCAAACCCTAAACATACAATCCTAAACTTTAACCCTAAACCCTAGACTCTAAACCCTAAAATCATAAACCCTAAAGCCCTAAACGATAAACCATAAACCCTAACCCCTAACCCTAAACCCCAAACCCTAAACCTAAACTTAATGTAACTAAATAAATTAAAAAATAAACATAAACCTTAAATCCTAATAAACCTAAACCTAAACCTAAACCCTAAGAATGAGTAAAACCTTGACGGTAGGAACATCAATGTCAATCAGGCTCAGTTTAGATCTAACGGTGGAGCCAAAGGTGGAAGAGGCCATTATCACAGTGGTGGTGGGGGATCTGGAGGTGCTGTTGGATATGGAGGTGGTGGTCGTAGTGGTGGTGGTTATGGAGGCGAGAGGAGTGACGAAGGTTACCGTCATGGTTTTGGCTGAGGGAGAGATCGAGGATATGATGGTGGACCTACTACTCGAGAGAATAGGGGGTTCTGATGGGAACCGGAGAAACTTAAGAATGATCGATCTGATTTGCTGCTTATCAAACTATGTCTTTATAGTAGAGATGAGTTTAGTTATCTATTATTATTGATTTTCTCTATGCATGCTCATTTTGATCTATGTTGTCACTTGTGTCTTAGAAAACTTGGTGTGTTACTTGGTTGATGAAATCAAAAAGAAGAAATATTGAATATGAATTTGTTATCTATTAATAAATAAAAAATACCAAAACTCTAAACTCTAAACTAAAACCTGAACCCTAACCCAAAATCCTAAACCCTAAACCCTAAACCCTAAAAACCCTAAACCCTAAACCCCAAACCCTAAATGTTAAACCCTAAGCCCTAAACCCTAAATCTTAAACCCTAAACCTTAAACCCTAAATAGCTAAAAACCTAATCCTAAACTAAATAAAACCTAAACCAAAATAAAATAAAAAATAAACTAAATCCAAAGCTGAAACCTAAACCTAAACTAAAATATAAAAAAGAAAATAAAATAAAAATAAAACTAATATAAAATAAAATAAATAAAAAAACTTAAATGAAAAAAAATAAAAAAACCTAAATAAAATAAAACTAAACCTACAATAAAATAAAATAAACCTAAAATAAAATAAAGTAAAAACTAAATAAAAACCTAAACCTAAAAAATAAACCTTAAAATAAATAAAAAATAAAACCTAAACCCTAAACTAAAAAAAACCTAATCCTAAAATAAAAATAAAATAAAGCTAAGCCTAAACTAAAATAAACTAAACTATAATAAATAAAACATAACTTAAACCTTATAATAAATTAAACCTAAACCAAAACCTAAACTATATAAAATAAAATAAACTAAAAATAAACCTAAACCTAAACTAAAAAATAAAAATAACTAAAATATAACCTAAAATTGAAATCGAAAAAAATAAAATAAAAGCCTAAACTTAAACCTAAAAATAAAAAATAAAACTTAAACCTAAAAAAACTAAAATAAAAAATAAACCTAAACCTAAAAAATAAACTAAAATAAAAAACCTAAACTAAAATTACATAAACTTAAAATAAATAAAATAAATAAACATAAACCTACTAGTTTACTTAATTTAAAATAAAATAAAATAAAATGATAATAATATATTTTAAAAAAAAACCCAAACCCTAAAGCACTAATCCCTAAACCCTATACCCTAAACCTACAACCCTAAACCCTAAACCTAAAACCCTAAACCCTAAATCTTAAACCCTAATCCCTAAACCCTAAAACCTACAACCCTAAACCATAAACCCTAAACCTAAATGCCAAACCCTAAACCCTAAAACCTATAACCCTAGACCTTAAACCCTAAACCCTAAATGCCTGACCCTAAACCCTAAACTCCAAAAACCTAAATGTAAACTAAATAAAACCTAAAAATAAAATAAATAAGAAAACCTAAACGTAAATAAAAAATAAAATAAAATAAAAACCTAAATTGAAAAATAAAATAAAATAAAAAATAAAAACTAAACTAAAATAAAATAAATATAAACCTAAACTAAATAAAAAAATAAAATAAATCAAAAAATAAAACTTAAAAATAAAAAGAACCATAAGAATAAAATAAACCTCAAATAAAATAAAATAAAAACTAAATAAAAACCTAAACATAAAAAATAAACTTAAAAATAAATAAAATTAAAACCTAAACCCTAAACTAAAAAAACCTAAACCTAAAATAAACAAAATAAAATAAACTTAAACCTAAACTAAATTAAATAAAAGCTAAACCTAAGCCTAAAATAAACTAAACCTAAACCCTAAACTAAATAAAATAAAATAAACTAAAAATAAACCTAAACCTAAACTAAAAAATAAAACCTAAAAATAAACCAAAAATAAAAACCAAAAACTTAAACCTAAAAATAAAAAAATAAAAACCTAAACCTAAACCTAAAAATAAAAAATAAAACCTAAACTTGAAATATATAATAAAAATAATACTAAACTAAAAAATAAACATAAACTTAAACCTAAACCTAAAAAATAAAGAAGCTGATGTAGAACTTGAGAATGATTCTTATGAAGATTTAATAGAATTACCTTTTGATTAATACTTGCCTTATGTTCATATTTGAAGAAAGAAAGGATTAATCCCACATACTTGGTCAAAGCATAGTGACTACTAAAGAATATGTAAGAACAAATGCAAAAGCTCTCACCAAGACCAATACTAAGATTCTAGTTGGGTCTAGTCGATGATGATGATTATTGCTTAGTCATCACCATTCATTTGGAATTGATAAATCACATTAACTTATATGAGGAGTTATTCTTAGAAACTTCAAATGATCTAGATGATTTTGAAGTCAAAGATGCATCGCCAGAGTTCAAAGAAGAGATCAAGTCAACCATCGATGAGCTCAAGTAAATTAACTTAGGAACCAAAGAGGATCCATGCCTGATATACATCAATTCTTTATTGAATGAAATTGAAGCCAATGACTTAGTTAGGCTATTGATTGAGCTTAAGGACCACTTTCCATGGAGTTATGAAGAGATGCCTGGATTGGCTCCTGACATAGCAGTCCATAAACTAGCAATAGAGCCTATTGCTAACCCTATCAAGCAAGCTCCTAAATGCATGTGATTAGACATAATAATTGGTCATTTCTAGAGTCAAGAAATCGATATTCTTCATCTGAAAAAAATACCCTACCTAGTTAGGTAGTGTCATCCAATTAAGAAAAGAATGGCCAAATTCATATGCATCGATTTTAGGATTTAAATAAGGCATGTCCAAAAGATGAATTTACTCTACCAAATTCTCCTATGGTGGACATTGCCTCATATCATGTCATCTTCTCTTTCATGGATGGCTCATATATATATAACTAAATAAAGATGGTTCCTGTAGATGAAAGAAACACTGCTTTAGAACCCCGATTAAAATCTATTACTATAAAGTCATGCCTTTCATCCTTAAAATGCTGAAGCTATATACCAGCGGGCTATGACTCAAATCTTCGATGAACTCATTCTTTCATCATAATGTTGATCATCAATGTAGGAAAAGGAAGACCATCTCTTTGACTTAAGAGTAGTTTTTGAACAAAGAAGAATTTAACCTCAAAATGAACCCCTCAAGTGTGCATTCAAAGTAGCTCAGGGAGATTCTTTGTTGTCCCACACCGTGAATCAAATCGATCCGAGAAGATCAAGGTGATATTAGAAATGCCACCCCTAAAATTTTAACTCAACTCGATCATTCCAAGGCTTGGCATATCTAAGATGCTTTATATCCAACCTTTCGAGAAGATGTTAGACATTCTCCATACTTATCAAAAAGGATGCCAAGTTCAAGTGCGATGATAAGTGTGAGCATGCCTTCAAAAACATTAAGCATTACTTGATGACGTCGATAGTTCTAGCAGTCCCTATCCTAGGCAAGCCACTCATACTTTACACTACTATGTTAAATGACTCCCTTGGTGGTTTGTTGGCCCAAAGCAATGATGAAGGGATGGAAAATGCACTCTACTACCTCAGTCATCATCTAATCCCTATTGAGGCTAATTATCAACCCATTGAGAAGCATTACCTAGCTTTAATCTTAGCATCCCAAAGCTACAGCACTACATGCTTCCTCATAAAGTGAACTTAATCTCTAGGATCAATCCACTGCAGTATCTCATTACACGATCGATACTATTTGGATGGTTGAAATGACATTCTGTGATCCTCTTATAGTTTGACATTAGTACCTCCATGCGAAAGCGCCAGTGATTTTTAGCAACACACCCACTTCCTATTTACTCTCTACTTAGTGATGATCTCCCTAATGAACAAATCATGAACTTAGGGGATACTAGCATTTACCACCAGGAGATGTACTTTGATGGTGCAACTTCCTCTTAAAGAGGAGAAGAACCATAATCTACTATTCCAGGAAAGACAGAGGTAGGAATAGTTTTCTTAACTTCAGACCGTGATGTGATGAGATTCTCATATCATCTATCCAATTCTTGCACCAATAATGAAGTTAAATATGTAGCTCTAATTCTTGATCTAGAGTTAG
Source organism: Cymbidium sinense (assembly GCA_021442155.1). Lineage (NCBI taxonomy): Eukaryota > Viridiplantae > Streptophyta > Magnoliopsida > Asparagales > Orchidaceae > Cymbidium > Cymbidium sinense. The sequence continues at coordinate 18,996 of JAKCPB010001571.1, read as the reverse complement.
TTGTTACTCTAAGCATCCATAGCATCAACATGTTCAGGGATTTTTAGCTAGTTATCAACCAAATAGCTGGGTCCTATAAGGTTATAAAGCCCAAGCTCCATCACTACCACTAGTACACCATGGAGTTAGTGGCCCAAATTCTAGAGGTTACCATTTATAAGATTCCTCGAGGAGAGAATGTTGTAGAGTATGCTTTAGCCAAGCTTGCCAAGGAGTTGGCAAGTCTGAAGGATGAGTCCATATCAATAAAGGTCCAGAATAGACAAGTCTTATCCATTATTGATATTGGACTCATCAAAAAGTACTCTCTTAAAGGGGAGGTTGCCATTGCCAAGAAGGACAAGGTGTTAGATTGGAGGCAACCATTCATGGATTACCTAAATAAAGGAAAACTACCTCAAGAGAAGTTTCAAGTCCATTAGATAAAGTAGAGAGCACTTTCCTACACTCTTGTGGATGGTGCCTTGTATCGATGATCTTTCGATCATATGTGGTTACATTATTTATACAAGCATGAAGCAATCATTAGGTATTATGTGAGCCAACTGGGAAAGAAGATGAAGCAAGATACTACCATATGGATCATGAAGCATGATATGCTACCACCAATGTCAAATACATGTTGTGGTCCTACTTCAACTGGCCAACATTCTACATCCTACATTGGCCTCATGGCCATTCAAGTGTTGGGGTATTGACATAGTGGGTTTGATTGATCCTCCTTCTTTCAAGGGTCATCAATTCATCTTAGCTGCTACTAACTACTTTTCCAAATGGGCGAAAGCAATTTCGCTCAAAGAGGTCACATCTCAGCATGTGCTCCATATTTTTAGGAACCATATCATATATAAGTTCAGAGTACCTCAAAAATTATATTTGATAATGCTACTGCATTCAAGAGCACCGAGATCAACAAATTTGCCCAAAGTCACAACATAGATTGGAGATATTCTACCATCAACTACTCAAGGGAAAATGGTTTAGCAGAAGCCTTCAATAAAACTCTCATTCAAATACTAAAGAAAATACTCATCAATAATAAGAGAAAGTGGCATTAGCAGTTAGTTGAACCCCTGTGGGCCTACTACACCACATATAGAATCCAACTCATTCTACTCCTTTTTATTTAGTGTATGGGTTTGAAGCCATTCTACCATTAGAAGTCCAACTCCCATCACTAAGGATAGTTGTGTAGCAAGATCACAACACAGCAGAACACAAAGTTGTGGTTAGAAGAGATCAAAATATTGGAGGAGAGATGCCTACGGGCATGCCAAAACCTCGAGTTGAACAAAGCTAAAATGATTCAAGCTCACAAGTTGGTCCATCCTAAAGCTTTTGAAGTAGAGAGCTTAGTTTAGTTCTAAGGAGACGATTGCCCATCGTAAGATGGGAGGCATGTTTGAACCCACTTGGGAAGGCCCTTTTTCCATAGAGAAGGCCTACCAAGGAGGATCTTATCAGCTTATTAATCATAAGGGAGGGTGCCCAATGCTTCCAATCAACGGGATCTACTTAATGAAATATTATAAATTATGTTTGAAAATAATTATCATCAATGAAAATTTCATTTCAAATTTAATCTCTTCCATATTGAAAGTATTCTTATTTTTAAATCCTCCATGATGTGTTTAGGTTAGGTGTAATGAACTCGAGCAACGTCCTATCCTTCATCAACACAACACAAACACAAACTACACACAAATATAAAAAATAAACACATATCTTTTATCTTGAGCTACTTTGAGTTGAGATAACACCCCAATGGCGTCACCAAGATAGGTTAGCCGACGTATACCCTGCTAGTGTGTCACCCTAATGGTCTTCTTGCTTTGGAGGATGTCGCTATTATTTTCTTTCCTTACTTGGCCATGCACACCAATGAGCATTAGTTTGGTAGGCCTTACTACGTGGCTGGTAAGCTACTTCATGTTGGCTTAAGAGAATGTGAGCTACACTTTCTTCTCTTGGATTAGCCTTCATGAACCGACTAGGTCGAGCATATTTGAGATTTAGGATAAGTCCCATAGTAGCTCCTTCCCTCCTGACAACTTCAAGTCAAGGTCCAATCCTTCCTAGGGGCTCCCTGCTTAGTAGTCACTCTAGGTTAAATAACATCTATCCCATCCATGATGTAGACTATCCCAATGTTAGTTCTACTTGGAAACTTGTAAGGCTACATGCTTTCTTTCCAAATTGATTGTTGCACACCCATGGGCACCTTAGGTTGGTTGGTTTTCACTATGCTAATGGATACACCACTCATAAAGAATACACCTTAGGTTGGTTCGCACCTAGGATACACCACTCATGTCGATGTAAGTCTATGCTTTCTCCTTGAGTTGGCCTATACACCTATAGGTTTTCTTTTCCATGGCTTAGGATAATGCCCATAGTAGCACCTCCTTGTGGACACTATATTTGGATCACATCCTTGAACCCTATTTAGACACTACCCGGTTACTATTAGATTGACAGTTCTTTCCTTATAATCACCCCTGTTTGGAGAATCCATCAGGGATGTGCGATTCTCCCTTGGTCTAGTAAATCTAAGATAGGTCAAGACAGACATAGCCTTTCCTTAGTGTGGTCCCTCGCTCACTAATAAGGTCCATGCAATCATATAAAAATATATATTCACTTGTGGATTAGGAGGACACCCCTAGCGGTACAATTTCCCATGCAGACATCCTATCTTTAGGGTAATGTTAGCAAAACTCCCTATAAGAATTGCCTAATTACTCTTGAATTGATGTAAGTCCCCACACTCAAGAGTCTCCTAAGTCGTTCTATTTGTTATGCTACCAAGTCACCCCAAGTTGTTCCCTTAGAAGATGTAAGTCTGCAATGCCATCTTCCTATCATAGTCATTACATAGGAAAAAGCAACCTCTTAGGTTCGCTAGCTCTACCCCATGACCAGTAGACTATCCCTTTGGATTTGTAAATCTGAGATAGAGAAAGATTGATATAGCCTTTTCTCAGTGGGTCCATCACACACTTGCTTGGTCCATAAATTAACTCTATCAAATTTGATCGAGCTCACATCCCCAGCAGAAATGCCCTCAATTTAAAATCAAACTAAGCCAAACAAATCATACCAAATCACATGAAATTAGGATAAAATTAATCCTGACTACTTTTGAGTTGACATAAGTCCCCAATGACATTCACTCAAGAATCACCTAGGTCGTGAGATTTATTGTGCATCCAATAGGTCACCCCATTGTTCCTCATTTTGAAGATGTAAGTCTACACGCCTTTCTAGCACACATTGGCAACCTTAGTTGGCTAGCTCTACCTCACAAATGGTAGACTATCCCATTGGATTTGTAAACTTGTGGTGGTAGGTCAAGATATAGCCTCTTCTCATAGTGGATTCATCGACACCAGATCCATACATTAACTCAAATTAAATTAAACCCGATATATTTTTTTCTAGTGGAGTTAAATCATACCCTTCTCATGAGTGGAGCCCCAAATCATATATAAACAAGTCAAGCAAACAAATCAAATTCAAAACCAACCTTCCCAATGGAGCCAAATTAAGCCAACTCCCCCAGTAGAGTCTAAGTCAAAGAAATCCAACCAAACTCTTATTCCTAATAGATACATCCCAAATAAATCTATGAAATCAAACTCAAATCCTAATCCATAATATCCCAAACCGCTTCTAGTGGAAGGTTCATATACCATCCCCGGAACTGAGCTCAGATGTTTCCACATCAATTAAAACTAAACAAATTAAAGTTGATTCGATCTTAATCCATGGTGGATTATAGATTCTTATCTCAGATCTTTTTTTTCCATAAATCATATAATCAAATCAAATTCAAACCTTATCCCTAAAAGATTTTCTTCTTTAATGCCCTCGACATAGACCCCTCACATGTCATGTCCAATGCATGTGTGATCCCCTAGTAGATCTCCCTCCATGTCCTTGATATGAAATGCTCATCAAATTTTATTTCTTCTCTTATGCACCTTTTAATACTTCACCAAAATGCCTAACAATGTATTCCTTCAAATTACATCATCTTAACATTATAATAACCATTTTATGATTGATGGTGCAAGCTCAAACTAACTATACAATATCACGCTAAACATATTATAGTGTGAATTAACACACTATATTATATATATATGATGTTATATTATAATTTGCTATAATATAATATATTATCCAACATTACACCTCATTAGAATCACATAAAAGTAACAAATAACAAAATTTTCTCAAAATATGAATAATGTTCATTTTGGATGTAAAATTATTTATTTTCTATTAGAAATGGTACAAAATAGCATAATTTTGGTGTTGCTTCTTAGTTTGTGCTCTGAATTTGGCCAAATTCTTTCATCTTGACCTTCAAAATTAACATTTTTGTGAGTTTTGACCCAACGTATTATAACAAAAGTAAAACATACTAAAATGTACAATAACATTTTAACACACCACCCATATATATATATGTGAAGTTATATTGTTATGTACATTATATTTTAATATGCTTTCATATAATATATTATCTTACATTACACCTTAAAATGAATCACTTTAAAAAAAAATTTATAAAATTTAAAAATGAATATTTATTTATGCAAATTCTTTTTGATTAAATGACACACCATAGCACACCCCCAATGATGTTCCCTAAAGCTTACCTTAAATTTGGCCAAATCCCATCATCTCAACCTATAAATTAGTATTTATATGAATAATACAAGTACAAACTCTACTATATCATACTATAACAAACTAAAATATGCTAAATAACAAGTAGTAATACACACAATAGTATGTATAATGCATGATGCTACACTATGTTATGGCATCCTATATTATAATACACTATAACATATTATATTATATTATATTGCATATCACATCACAAGGGATTATTTAAGATAAAAAAAATCATAAAATTAGTCAAAATAATAATAAACTATTTATTTTAGTCGTATCACTTACATATTTTAAATTAAAATAATATATTATGATGCCATGCTCTACCTATTATGAATTTGTCCAAATTCCACCATTTTAAAGTCTAAATCAACATTTTAATAAATAATGCTAGTGTAGGCTCGATTGCATGATTGTAAAATACTAAAAGAATTTAAAATGTACAGAATAATATATTATGATATATGATGTTATACTATGCTACACCATATAATATTTATTTTGAACATAACATCTTACTTTTATATAAGTGTATAGCACACCTTTGGTGCTATAACTAATTCCCACTTCAAATTTAACAAATTTCATCATCGATTTATTAAATCAATATTTTATGATTTATATTAATATAAACTAGTGGAACAATACCATAATATATTAAAACATTTCAAAACATCTTATAACATCTAAAAACACATCACTACATGCTCAAATATATGATGTTACATTATATTATAATATATGATTATAATATGATTTAGGTTTAGGTTTAGAGTATTCAAATCTCTAATAGTCAAGGGAAGTCTCTTGAATGCATTTTCTTTAGACCATAACAATGGATTAGTTCATTCTTTATATCTACCCCAATGACATCTATTTATTTAGGTTTAGGGTTAGTAGGTTTAGGTTTAGGGTTGGTTAGGGTTTGTGGGTTTAGAGTTTAGTAGTTGGGTTTTAGGTTTAGGTTGGGGTTAAGTTTGGGGTAGTTTAAGGTTAGTTTGGGGTAGGGTTTAGGTTCAGTTTGGGTTTTAGGTTTTAGGGTTTTTTAGGTGGGTTTTAGGTTGTGGTAGTTAGGTTTGGGGTTAGTGTAGGTTAGTTTTATGGTTTAGGGTTCAGTAGTTTAGGGTTTGTGGTAGGGTATATTTTAGGTTTATTTTGTGGTTTAGGGTTAAGGGAAGGGTTTAGAGTTTAGGTTTAGGGTTTAGGTTTAAGTTTTAGTTTAGGGTTTAGGGTTAGGTTTAGTTTTGGTTTAGGGTTTTTTTAATAGAGAATAAATTCAAATTCAATATTTATTATTTTAAATTTTATGAACCAAGTAGCACCCCAAGTTTTCTAAAACATAAGCGATGACATAGATAAAAAATGAGCACCCATACAACAAATTAAAAACACAAGATAAGTAGAACCATCTCTACTATAAAGACATAGTTCCATAAGTAGTAGATCAGATCAATCGTTCTTCAATTTCTCCAGTTCCCATCATCTATAGGATCCGCCATCATATCCCCAATCTCTCCTCACCACCACCATGGTTGTAACCTCCATCGCTCCTCCCTCCTCCATTACCACTGCCCACCACCTCCATATCCACCAACACCTGAGATCCCCACCACCATTACATAACTAGCTCCTTTGCCTCCATCTCTATTTTAGGATTGGGATGTTTTATTGTCAAGGTTTTGCCCATTCTTAGTTTAGGGTTTAAGTTTATTTAGGTTTGGGGTTTGTTTAGTTTAGGGTTTAGTTTGGGTTTAGGTGGTAGCTCAGTTTGGGGTTTAGTGGAGGAGGGTTTAGGGTGGAGGGTTGTGGTGGGTGGGAGGGAGAGATTAAGTATAGGGTGAGTTATGGTTTAGGGTGGTTTGGGTTTAAGATTTTTAGGGTTTTAATTAAGCAAACCCAAGAGTTTATTTCATTAATTTATTTGAGTTTATTTATTTTCATTATTTAGTTTATTTATTAAGTTTATTTATAGTTTATTTTAGTGTTTTATATTTATTTAGGTTTAGGTTTATTTTATTTGAGTTTTATTTTATTTTGGTTTATTTTATTTTTTGGTTTATGTTTATTTTATTTATTTAGTTTTAGGTTTATTTGTATTTTAGTTTATTTTTATTTTTAGGTTTATTTAGATAATTTATGTTATTTAGTTTAGTTTAGGTTTTTAGTTTATTTTAGTTTAATTTATTTTTAGTTTAGTTTAGTTTATTTTATTTTTATTTTATTTTTTAGGTTTAAGTTTTTTAGTGTTTAGATTTATTTTATTTTTTTTTATTTTATTTAAGTTTTATTTATTATTATTTTATTTATTTAGGTTTTATTTAGTTTAGTTTAGGTTTTATTTATTTATTTTAGATAATTTTATTTATATTATTTTACTTTAAGTTTAAGTTTAGTTTTAGTTATATAATTATTATTATTATTATTATTATTTTTTATTATTATTTATTTATTTATTATTTATTTTAGGTTTTAGTTTAAGTATTTTTAGGTTACGCAGGTTTTTTAGTTTAGTTTAGATGATTAGGGGTATGGTAGGATCAGTATAATTTAGCCTAGGGTTTAGGGTCAGGTGGGATCAGGTTAGTGGTCAGTGGGGATTTAAGTGCCTGGGAGGCTCAGTGGTCAGTGGTCAGTTTCAGGGTCAGTGAGTGGATTTAGGTTAGTTTTCAGGGTCATTTAGGTTTAGGGGCCTCAGTATTTTATTTATGATTTAATGATTAGGGTTTAGTTTTAGGTTTTAAATTAAGCAAACCCAAGGTTTAGATTTAGTTTACTTTTATTTATTTTTTATTTAGTTTTAATTTATTTATTTTTATAGTTAATTTTATTTTAGTTTATTTATTTTTATTTTATTTTTATTTAGGTTTATGTTTATTTTTATTTTTAGCTTTATTTTTATTTTTATTATTTTTATTTTATTTTATTTTTAGTTCACATTTTATTTTATTTTTAGGATTAGGTTTTGTATTTTATTTTAGGTTTATTTTAAGTTTTATTTTAGTTTAGTTTAGTTTTATTTTAGTTTATTTTTTATTTTATTTAGTTTAATTTATTTTTAGTTCAGCTGATTTTATTTATTTTATTTAGGTTTATTTTATTTATTATGGTTTAGGTTTTATTTAAGTTTATTTTATTTATTTTTTTATTTTTTATTTTAGATTATTTTTATTTAGGTGGGGTCAGTTAAGGTGGTATTTTAGGGTCAGTTTTGTGGCCTTGGTCTTTAGAGGGCCAGTTTTAGGGTAGTGTCAGGTTAAGAGTAGTGGTTTTGGTTAGGCCTGGGTTATTTTGTGTTTAGTTTAAAAAAATTAATAAACCGACATGTTTAGGTTTATTTTAGTTATTTATCATATTTTTAATATTTTTATTTAGGTTTATTTTATTTATATTTTAGTTTTTTTTTTTATTTATATTTATTTATTAGGTTTTATTTATTTATTTTAGGTTTATGTTGGTTTATGTATTTTTAGTTTGTTTATTTTATATTTTAGTTTAGGTTTTTTTTATTTTAGGTTTAGTTTAGGTTAGGTTTATTTAGGTTTTTATTTTATAGTTTAAGGTTTATTTTTAGTGGTAGTTATTTTAGGTTTAAGTTTTTTTATTTATTTATTTTATCTTAGATAGTTGGGGTTTATTTTATTTTTTATTTTAGTTTAAGTTTTAGTTTGGTTTAGTTTTTAATTTTTTTAGTTTTATTTTAGGATTATTTTAACTTTAGGTTATTTAGTATTTTATTTTATTTTAGTGTTTTTAAGGTTTATTTTATTTTATTTAGTTTAATTTAGGTTTTATTTTTATTTTAGATTCATTTTAATTTTATTTATTTTTTACTTCATTTAATTTATTTTATTTTATGTTTAGATTTTATTTTAGTTTATTTATTTTATTTAATTATTTTATTTTATATTTGTTACTTTATAGTTTTGGGTTTATTTTATTTTATTTATTTTATTTTATTGATTTTATTTTTTTAGTTTTATTTACTTAGTTTATTTATTTATTTTATTTATTTTATTTAGTTATTTATTTTATTTTAGTTTTAGGTTTATTTAGTTTTAGTTTTGTGTTTTAAGACATAGGTTTGGGCTTTAGGCCAGTTTTATCTTGGGGTTTAGGGGTTTAGGGTTTTAGGTTTGGGTTTGTAGCCTGTGGTTTAGGTGGTTTAGTAGTAGGTTTGATTTAGGCTCAGGATTTTACTTTAGCTCAGTTTTAGGATTTAGAGTTTTAGGGTTTATGGTATAGGGCCAGGAGATGGGGTTTTTAGTTTAAATTTGGTATAAGTTAGTGGTTTATGGTTTAGGTTGGGTTAGTGTTTTAGTTTAGTTTTATTTTTTGATTTATTTGTGTTTATGGTAGTAGGGTTTAGGATTTAGTTTATTAGGGTTATTTTAAAATCAAGTAAACCAGTATTTATTTTATTAATTAATTTATTTTTTATTTTAATGTATTTATATTTTAAGTTTAATTTTTTATTTTATTTTATTTTAGTTTTAACTTTTATTTTATTTTAAGTTTAGTTTTATTTTGTTTTAGGTTTATTATATTTTAGGTAAGTTTTATTTTATTAAGTTTTTGGTTTTATTTTAGTTTAAGTTTAGTTTTTATTTATTTTATAGTTTAGGTTTAGGTTTTTAGTTTAGTTTATTTTATTTAGGTTTAGTTTTATTTTAGTTTTTATAGTTTATTTATTTATTTTAGGTTTGTTTATTTAGTTTTAATTTATTATTTTGTTTTTAGTAGGTTTAGTGGTTTAGGGTAGTTTAGGGTTTAGGTTTTGGGGTTTATTTAGGGTTTGTGGTTTTAATTAAGTAAACCAAGATTAGTTATTTATTTAGTTTATTTAGTTTTTATTTATTTTTATTTATTTTATTTATTTAGGTTGATTTTTTTAGTTTAGTTTTATTTTAGGTTTATTTTATTTTAGTTTAGGTTTTTTATTTTAGTTTTTTTAGGTTTAGGTTTATGTTTATGTTTATTTCCATAAGTAGATCCATTCTTAGTTTCTCTAGTTCCCATCAAAACCACCCTCTCAACAGATCCACCATTATATCCTCGATCTCTCCATCCACCACCACCATGGCTATAACCTCCATCGCCGCCCACCTCCATAACCACTTCACCACCACCTCCATATTCACCACCTCCACCACCACTGGCCTATCGCCTTCACCTCCATCAGCCTTAGACCAGCTTTGATGTGATGTTGCCATCAAGTTTAGCATTTTGGTTTAGTAGGTTTAGTTAGGTGGGTTTATGTTTATTTTTAATTTATTTAGTTACTTTTGGTTTAGGGGTTTAGGGAGTGGGTGGTGGTTGGAGTGGTAGGTTTTTTAGGGTTTGGGTTTAGTTTGGGGTTTAGGGTTTATTTTGTGGTAGGGTTAGTGTTGGTCATTAGTTTAGGGTTAGGGTTTAGGTTTAGGGTTTAGAAACAGTGGTTTTTAAAATCAAGCAAACCCATAGTTTAGTATTATTTTATTTATTTATATTTATTATTTTATTTTATTTATTTATTTTTTATTTTATCTTATTTATTTATTTTTTTTATTTTTATTTTTATTTTGTTTTTTTAGATAGGTTTTTATTTTATTTTTTATTTTAGGTCATTATCATTTTAGTTTTTTTAGTATTTTATCTTTTAGGTTTATTTTATTTAGGTTAAGTTCTTATTTTATTTTATTTTATTCCAGGTTTATTTTATTTTTTATAGTTTAGTATTTTATTTTATTTATTTTTCTTTTATTTTATTTTATTTTATTTTATTTTTAGGTTTAGTATGTGTTTATTTTTCTTTTTAATATTTTATTTAGTTTTTTAGTTTTTATTTATTTTATTTTTTAGTTTTATTTAAGTTAGTAGGTTGGATTGTGATATTTAGGTTTGGTCAGTTTAGTTCAGGGCCCAGTGGCCTAGGTCCTAGGCAGGTTTTAGCCCAGTTTGGGTTTCAGGGTTGCCTTTGGAGTTATTTAGCCTCAGTTAGTTTGGGTTGGTAGGCCAGGCCAGGAGTGCCTAAGGTCAGTGGCCTGGCCCAGGGATCATGGCTCAGTAGGCCTAGGTTTTGTTTAGGGTCAGGTCACATTTATTTATAGTTTAAGGTCTATTTAAAGTCAGTTTAAGTAGTTTTTTTAGTTTTTTTTTAGTTTATCTAGATTTAGGTTTAGGTCAGGGTTTTTTATTTGGTTTTATTTTATTATTTAGTAATTTTATTTAATTTATATTTTATTTATTATAAGTTTCATTTAGTTTATTTTAGGTTTAGGTTTATGTTTATTTTTTAGTTTAGTTTTATTATTTTATTTTAGGTTTATATTTTATTTTATTTTTTTTTGGTTTATTTATTTTTTTTTTTGGTATTTATTATTTTATAGCTTAATTTATTTTTTAGGTTTAGGTTTAATTTTAGTTTAGTTTAGGTTTATTTTATTATTTATATATTTTTAGTAGGGTTTAGGGTATTTATTTTATATTATTTTTTTATTTTTGTGGGTTATATTTTTTATTTTAAATTTTATTTATTTTTTAAGTTTATGAGGTTTTTATCTTAGGTTTATCTTATATTAGAAGTTTTATTTTATTAGTATAGGTTTATTTATCTTGTATTCTCTTTATTTAGAGTTTATTTAGTTTTAGGCCTAGGTCAGTTTAGGGTTTAGTCAGGTCATTTGGTGGTTAGCCTGTGGGTAGTTTGGGTCAGGGTCAGGGTCCAGGGTTTTGTGCAGTGGCCTCAGGATCATTTTAGTGGCTCAGTGGCCCAGGGTTTAGGTCAGGTTTAGTGGTTTGGAGTGTCTGGGGTCAGTGTGGCCCAGGTTCAGTGGCTCAGTATTTAGGGGTTTAGGTTTAGAGGCTCATAGTGTTTAATTTAGGGTTGATCTTTATCTTTTTATTTTTATTATATTTAATTAAACCAGATGTTATGTTTATTTTAGTTTATTTTATTTATTTAATTTTTTTATTTTTTTTATGTTATTTTATTTTGGTATTTATTTAGTTTAGGTTTTAGTTATTTTAGATTTAGTAGGTTTATATTTATTTATTTTATTTATTTTAGGTTTAGTTTTATTTAGTTTAGTTTTATTTATTTTATTTAGGTTTTAGGTTATTTTATTTTATTTTATTATTTTAGTTTTATTTTTTTTGTTTATTTTATTTTATTTTTTAGGTTTAGGTTTAGTTTTAGGTTTATTTATTTTAGTTTTATTAGGTTTATTTTATTTTATTTAGGTAGTTTTTTTTAGTTTAGTTTATTTTTTTATTTATTTTTTTTATTTATATTTTTAGGTTTTGTTTATTTAGTTTTATTTTTATTTTATTTTAGGTTTATTTTATTTTTATTTTATTTAGTTTTATTTTATTTAGTTTTAATTTAGTTTAGTTTAGGTTTTTATTTATTTTATTTTAGTTTATTTATTTTTTTTTATTTTTTTAGTTTAGTTTTTTTAGGTTTAGTTTTAGTTTATTTTATTATTTTATTTATTTATTTTGGTTTAGGTTTTATTTATTTTATTTAGGTTTAATTTAGTTTAAGTTTATTTATTTAGGTTTTTTAGGTTAGTTAGTTTTAGGGGAGGGTTTTGGTTTGGTTTATGGTTTAGGTTTTTGTTTAGGTTTAGGGTGGTAGGGTTTGTGGTTTGGTAGGTTATGGTAGTGGTAGGTTTAGGTTTTGGGTTTAGTAAGTTTAGGTTTAAGTTAGTAGGTTTAGGTTTTGGTATTTAATAGAACAAATTCAACATTGCTTCTCATCAACCAAGTAACATAACAATTTTCTAAGACACAAGCTACGATAAAGATCAAAAGTGAGCACATAGAGTAAATCATAAACCCTATAACTAGAACCATTTCCATAAAGAAAAGTTCCATAAAGATCTTCACTTTTAGTTCCATAATTCTCGAGTAGTGGATCCACCATCATATCCTTGATCTCTCGCCACCACCAGGTAATTTGTTGCTCCTCCCCTCCCTCCATAACCACCTTACCACCACCTCCATATCCAACAACACCTCCGATCCCCACCATGATAACCGTTCCACCAACAGATCTAGATGTTGATTGTGATTTTTTGCCATCAAGGTTTTACCCATTCTTAAGGTTTAGATTTAGGTTTATTTTTATATTTATTAGTTTAGGTTTAGGGTTTGTGGTTTTTATTTTTAGTTATAGGGTAGTAGGGTTTAGGTTTAGGGTATGTTTTTTTTTTTAGGTTTAGGGTTTAGGGTTTAGCATTTTAAAACCAAATTGTTTTAGGTTTATTTAGTTTATTTTATTTATTTTATTTAGGTTTATTTTATTTAGTTTAGTTTATTTATTTTATTTATTTTAGTATTTTATTTATTTTAGGTTTAGGTTTAGTTTAGTTTATTTATTTATTTTTAGCCTAGGTTTATTTTATAGTATTTTAGTTTAGTCTTTTAGTTTATTTATTTATATTTAGTTTATATTTATTTTAGGTTTATTTTATTATTAGTTTTATTTTTTATTTTTTATTTTTAGTAGGTTTATATTATTTAGTTTATTTTATTTTTTAGATCTTTTATTTATTTTATTTATTTAGGTTTATTTATTTATTTAGATTTTATTTAGTTTATTAGGTTTAGTGTTTAGGTTTGGGTTTTAGGGTAGGGTCAGGTTAGGGGTAGGGTTTAGGGAGGGTTTTGTGTGGTATTTAGCTCTGGTTTTGTGAGGGTTTAGGTAGGGTTTAGGGTTTATGGTTACTTAGGGTTTTTTTTAAAAAAATTAAGTAAACCAATTTTATTTATTTAGTTTATTTAATTATTTTAGTTTATTTTATTTTATTTTTTTATTTATTTTATTTTATTTATTTATTTTTGTTTATATTTTATTTTAGTTTTTTTATTTTTATTTATTAGGTTTAGGTTTATTTTAGGTTTATTTTTAGTGAGTTTTATTTTTTATTTTATTTTAGGTTTTATTTCTATTTTTAGGTTTTAGGTTTTATATTATTTTTAGTTTAGGTTTAGGTTTTTTATTTTAGGTTTATTTTTAGTTATTTCTTAATTTAGGTTTAGTTATTTTTTAGTTTATTATTTTATTTATTTTAGGTTTAGGTTTATTTTATTTTATAGTTTATTTTATTTTTTATTTTAGTTTATTTATTTTATAGGATTATTTTTTAGGTTTAGTTTTATATTTTTTATTATTTTAGTTTATTTTATTTTAATTATTTATTTTAGTTTAGTTTACATTTTATATTTTATCTTATTTTATCTATTAGTTTAGGTTTTATTATATTTTTATTTTTATTAGTTTATTTTTTTATAGGTTTAGTCTCATTAAGATTTATATTTTATATTATTTTATTTAGTTTCAGGTTATTTATTTTTTTAGGTTTTAGTGGCCCAGGTTTGGGTTTGTAGGTTTACTTTAGTTTAGTCAGGGTTTTCTGGTTTAGGGTTTAGGCTAGTTTAGTGCGCCTAGGCTCAGTTAGGCAGGCCTGTGGCCTTAGGCTTGGCCTGTGGCATCAGTGGCCCAGTGGCCCAGCCCAGGGTCTTGTTTCAGGGTGTGGCTCAGGGCTGTGTTTAGTCAGGTGGCTAGGGCCCAGTCAGTTAGTGTCAGGAAGCCCAGGCTCAGGTTTAGGTGGCCTGTTATTCAGTGGCCCAGGGTTTAGGGTTTAGGGTTTCAGGCCCATTGGCTAGTAGGGTTTTTGTTTAGTTTAGTTTTTTAGAGTTTTAATCAAACAAACCCAGGTATGTTTATTTATTTATTATTTATATATATCATTATTATTTTTTTTTATTTTAGTTATTTTATTTATTTTTTAGGTTTATTTTATTTTAGTGAGTTTTTTATTTTAGTTAGGTTTTATTTTTTAAGTAGGTTTTATTTATTTAGCTCTTTTTTTTTTTTTGATTTGGGTAGTTTTATTTATTTAGTTTAGGGTTATTTTATTTTTTTATTTTTTATAGTTTAGGTTTAGGTTTAGATTTATTTATTTATTTAGTTTAGGTTTATTTTATTTATTTATTTATTTTATTTTAGGTTTTTTTTTATTTAGTATTTTAGGTTTATTTTATTTTTTTAGGTTTAAGTTTTATTTATTTTATTTTATTTATTTATTTAGTTTATTTATTTTATTTTATGTTAGTTTATATCATTTTATTTTATTTTTTATTTTATTTAGTTTTTATTTATCTTAGTTTTTATTTTATTTTAGGTTTAGGGTTTAGTAGGTTTATTTATTTAGCATATTTATTTGTTTATTTTATTTTAGGTTTTATTTTGTTTAGGTTTTAGGTTTTGGCCTAGTAGGGTTTGTTGGCCTTTTTTAGGGCCTGTGAGCTTAGGGTCAGTGGCTCATGGTTCTGGGGCTCAGGGCCTAGTGCCTAGGGGCCAAGATCAGGCTCAGTGGGGTTTGGGTTTTTGGAGTGCTCAGTTTTAGGTTTAGGGTTTTTGAATTAACCAAACCAATAGGTTTAGGTTTATTTAGTTTATTTTTTTAGTTATTTTAGTTTATTTATTTTTATTTATATTTAGGTTTATTTATTTATTTATTTATTTAGTTTATTTATTTTATTTAGGTTTTATTTTAGTTTATTTTTTAGGTTTGGTTTAGGTTTATGCTTATTTTTAGTTTAGTTTATTTTATTTTATTTTTAAGGTTTAGGTTTTATATTTTATTTTTTATATTTTTATTTATTTAGTTTAGGTTTTATTTTGTTTTTAGGGTTTAGGGTTTTAGGTTTTTTAGTGTTTATTAGGGTTTAGGTTTATGGTTTAGATTTAGTGTTTAGTGGTTTAGGGTTTTTATGGACTTAGCCAAATTCCTTCATTCCAAAGCCCAAATTCAATTTATTTTCTCATGAATCAATCATACCTTCAATCATATTCACAAATATAAATAAAATCTACAATCATCAAGCTAAACCAAAATCAACCCAAGTCAAACCTAACTTAACCCTTTTGACTTGAAATGTTCAAATGAACCAAAACCCATTTAAACCCAAGCCAATTGCAATTGAATTTATATATCAATCCCAAACTAAATCCAACTCAACCCAAAATCAAGCAAACTAAACCCAATTGGTCCACTTTACCCAAACCGGCTAATTTGACCCATTTAAGCCAAGTTCTAATCTTACCTAAATTGGATTGAACCAAGCCCATCAAAACCTCCCATCATGATTATTGAACACCCTAAGTTGATCAATTATCACAAATTGGGTCAAACTAAGTAAACTTGGTCATTTGACCAAGTCAACCCCTTAACCCATATGAATCCAAACTAGCCAAATTGCAACCTATGCCAAATCCCTTGAAACCAATGATTCATACCAAATCAAAATCAATATTTGAATATGACTTGACCTTCAATTGAGTCAAACCAAACCCATTTGGCCCTCTTGACCCAAGTTGACCCAAATTGACCTAAAAGGCCAAATTGATTGCAACCAATGGCTCAAGTTCATTCCAAATTAATTGTTGAACTTGACCAAAGCTATGATTGGACCCAATTGAACCCAATTGACCTACTTAGCCCAAATTGACCTAAAGGTTCAAGTTGGCCTAAATCAAAACCAAATCCAAATTAATTAAAACCAAAGCCTACAATCATCTTCAATTGGTCAACTAAACCCAAACCAACAACCAACCCAAGCTAATTTGACCAATTTGGTCAAATCGATCAACTTAACCCATTTGACCCAAATGAATTCAAATGAGCCAAAATCAAATCTAAGCCAAACTAAACCAAACCAATTAAACCAAAACATCCTAAATGATCATATGAACTTGACCCAACCCTTGGTTTGACCCAATTTGACCAATTGGTCAACTTGACCCAACCTAACCCAATTTGACCTAAATGATTCAAATTGTGCCAAACCTAACCAAATCAACTCCAATTGATTTTAAATTCCACTGGCTCATTTCAAATCTACCCAAATCAAATCCAATGCCAAATGATCATTCTACCTTTGGGTCAAGGACATCACATGAGAGAAATCACCCATGTAATTGGTCATTTCCATTCATTCGGTACTCTCCCAACGGTCCACCTAGGCACCTAGAGACCGCCCAACCTCGACCCAAGGTGGTTGGTCGCCATGACCCATGGGAGGTGAAATCACCTCACCCTCCCCATTAGAGCATTTGAAACCCATAGACACCAATGATTCTCCTCCTGCCACCTCCACACCTTCAACCAACCAAGCTGCCAACTCACCTCCTCCCTCGCCACCAATGAGTGGTTGATGACCACTAAAACCAAATCCCACCATCAAGATGAAGGGGGGTATACACCCCTTGTTTCCACTCAAACACAGACAAAAATCATTCCTCAAAGCCCTAGCTATCCAAGATGAGCTGCTAGAGACATTCCCTAAGCTCCCAAGCTCATTCCTCAATTAGGCAATGCCATTCTCATTTATCCTGAAATAAGACACTTCCATTTCTGCCATAACTTCCCCATTTCTCCATAAAACTCAAATTAACTTGTACGCACCTTCCCTAGGCCTCTTCAAGAAAGAAAAAATCATCTCCCAAGCTTTGAGCACCGGGGTGGGACTTCAAAGGCGAGCTCCAAATCATTGGTGTGGCCTTCCAACGCCAAGGAATTGATCCAATTGTGCCAACAGGGCTTCATCACCACTAGATGAAGCTTCTCAATTCGAGCCACCTGCCTTTGAGCAGGCATGCTTCCAAAATGATCCTTAGGCAAAATGGGTTGGAGCTTTTGAAGAAAACTTGCACCTCATGTGATCTTGATCGTTTGATCCCTCGATCATTGCGTAAAGGTGGGATCCTTTGAGATCTAAGCTCGCAAGCTTGATTAAGTGAGCAATGGTGGATGCACTCCATTCTCACGAGATGTTAGATCATGCCCATTCCATGTGATTGGAACATTCATGATTAGATCGATCGATCTAATTTAATCTTATTAAGTTGTGGGATTGATCGTCCGATCTTAAATGGTCGACAAGAAAGCGCTCCACCGATGCCATGTAGGCCGAAGTTGGATAAGTTTTAAGTAGCCAATCTCGGTAAATCAAAAAAGAAGACGCGCCATGGTGCCAGTAGTAGTTTTAATTAGGCTCAATTAATCATTTTAATGATTGAAACTTCTAAAAATCATAAGAAATCATAGAGAAATAAAAAATGTAAATAAATACTCATTTTAAGGTATTTCAGAGGAGAATTAATTAAAAATGATCTTTAGAAATTTTGAACATTAATTAAGTTCTAATTATAAAATTAATTAGCTTAATTACATTTTAATTACTTGAGCAATTAATTCTAAATTTTGTGGTTATTTAAATGGGATGACCTATGCCTCCTATGATTTTCTTGGGATTTATTGCTCACTTAAGTAGAAAAACTAATTAATCAAACCTTAACTATTCTTTTAAATTAATTAATGATTAATTAATCCCATGAACTGTAACAAATTGGTTAATTAAGTTTATTAATCATTGTTCAACAGTAAGTGTACTAAGGAAAAGGGTTAGGACCCCATTCCATAAGTTCATTTCACCCTTTTTTAAAATGAAATTAATTAAGATTTAACAATTTAATTAAATCACTTAATCAAATTGAAATCATAATCACATCAGACCTTAATTAATTAAATCATGGGGTAGATCTTTAGGTGTTTAATAACCTAAAGGAGTTTAATGAAATTATGGTTAGTCCACATGTGGGGGAAACCATAAGAGTAATTAATTAAGTCCCTTAGTCTAATTAACTATTAATCATGAGCCAATTGCATTAGGCCCCTTTTATTTCCTAGGATCATTGGAAGTTTATTTTCCATGCATATCATGTTGGCTCATAATTATTTAGTTAATTACTTTAAGGTGACATATGTAAGGGTAATTAATTCATCTAATTAAAGGTTCAACTTAATTAACCCATAAAATCAACTTAATTACATTTCCTTAAATTAAATCAAATCACTAATGTGGGAATGGGTTTAAAACAACAAGTGATGATTTCTCTTCTCTCTTTAAATCAAATCAAATCCAAAACTTAATTAATAAAGAAGCTTTGGTTTGTTTTTAAATAATCTTATTTGATTTGATTATCCTTAAGAACTAGTTTGGTTGAATGAATCACATGCTTATATTTGATTGTCCCTTTCCAATCATGTTAAATTTGGTATGTCATTTGAATTCATGCATCCATCTTTTCAAAATCAAGTAAAATAAAATGGATTTTCTTTATGTAAGCTTGCATGTGTTGATTTAATTTAATATAAGAGGCTATTATCACTATTAAATTCAAATGTATTTCTCAAAAGCTTATAAATGAATAATAATATATGTTATAATGCTAGTTATAAATACAAAAGAAATGTACGT